>BQNB010007803.1:0-25000 GCA_026074375.1 Tanacetum coccineum | reverse complement strand
TCTTTTGTTTTTTTTTTTTTGTCTTTTTTTTTGTGTTTTATTTTTGCTGTTTGTTTTGTTTATTGTTTGTGGTTGCGTTTTTTGTGGTTTTATTTTTTTGCTTGGTTTATTATTTTATTTTTTTTTTTGTTGTTGTTTTTTAGTTTTTATTTTGTTTGTTTTTTTTTGTCTCTATCTTGTTTTGTTTTGTTTTTTTTTTTACGTTTTATTTGGTTGGTGTCTTTAGTTTTTTGTTACTTGTGTACTTTTTTGTGTTTTTTTTTTTTTTTTGTGTGTTTTATTTTTTGTGTGGGGTTTGGTTTTGTTGTTTTTGTGTGTTTGTTACTTGTTTTGTATTTAATTTGTTTTTTTTTTTTTTTTTTTTTTGTTTTTTTATTAGTGTTTTGTTTTGCTTTTTTTTTTTATTTTTTTGGCTTTTTTGTTGTTGTTTTTTTTTTACTGTGTTTTTTTTTTTTTTTTTTTTTTATTTTTTGTTATGTAAGTGTTAGGTGTTTTTTTTTTTTTTTTTTTTTAGTTTTTTTTGTTTTTTTCTTTTTGGGTTTTTTGGTTTGCGTGTTATGTTGTTTTTTTTGTTTTTTTGATTTATTTTTTTTTTGTAGTTATTTGTTTATGTTATGTTGCTTTTTTGTTTTTTATTTGTTTTTTTTTTTTTTCTTTTTTTTTTCTCTGCTTGGTTTTGTTTGTTTTTTTGTTTTTTGTTTGTTTTTTTTTTTTGGTTTTTTTGTTTTTTTTTTTGTTTGTTTTTTATATTGTTTTCTTTTTTTTTTTTTTTTTTTTTTGTTGTATATGTATGGTTTTTTGTATTTTTTGGTTTTTCGTGGATTGTTCTTTCGGTTTTTTTTTGTTTTTATTGTTTTTTTGGTTGTTGTGTTTTTTTTTTTTTTTTTTTGTTTGTCTTGTCCTTTTTTGTTTTTTTTTTTTTTTTTTTTTTGTAGTTTTTGTTGTTTTTGTTTCGTTTATTTTTGGTTTTTTAGTTGGTTTTTTTTTTCTTTTTTGTTTTTGTTTGGTTTTGGTTTTTGTTGCTTTTTGTTGTAATGTTGTTTTTGGATTTTTTGTTGTTATTTATTTTTTTTTTGTGTTTTTTTATTTTTTTTTTTTTTATTGTTTTTTATTGTTTTTGTTTTGTTATTGTTTTTTGTTGTTTTGTAGTTTGGTTTTTTTGCTTTACGTTTTTATTTTTATTATCTTGTGTTTTTGTGTCTTTTTTGGTAGGTTTTTTTTTTATGTTTTTGTTTAGTTTTTTTTTTTTTTTTTTTTTGTTTTTTGTTTTTTTTTTTTTTTTTTTTTTTTTTTATTATTGTTTTTTGTTGGTATGTATGTTTTTGTTTTTTTGTGTTTTTTTTTTTTTGTTGTGTTTTTTTTGGTTTTTAATTTTTTTTTTTTTTTTTGTCGGTTGTTTTGTACTTTTTTTTGTTTTTTTTGCTTTTTATTGTTTTTTTTTGTTTTGTTTTATAGTTTTTTTTTTTTGTTTATGTTGTGTTATGTTTTTGTATTTTTTTTTTTTTTGTTTTTTTTTTTTGTCTTTTTTTTTTCGGGCTTTGATTTCTTGTTGTTTTTTTGTGTTTGTCTTTTTTTGTGTTTCCGCTTTGTTACCTAACGGTAAATCATAAGGCCATTATTAGTGTGCCAAAAGATAAAAACGGTTAGTCAATTGATTTGGATACTGGATTCCAAAATAAAGCTGAGGATGTGAAAAATCTTGTTGATGGAAAGATGAACTGTGTGCATGAGAGGTCTTAACATTTCAGCGGAAATCTTGAACATACAAAACACACAAAAACACGACAAACACGGTAATGGAAGATGTAAAGCCTCCTACACAAAAAAACACTATATTTATTATTACTACTGGAATAATCATGGGGGTGCCTCCCACGAAGCGCTTATTTAAGGTCGCTTCGCTTGACCGATTACCCGAATTTTTAATTCGTCCTTGCGGGAGGTTTGGATGATCCGGGACAAACTCGGTTGGTATGTCCCCCCAAAATTGTGTTCTAATCGATGGTGACCATTTCACTTTGAAGTTTTGCCCAGAGTTTTGGGATAACTCGACGGTGCCATATGGAAAAACTTGGGTTACAGTGAATGGTCCACTCCAGCGGGTCTTAAGCTTGCCTGAGATTAATCTTTTTCTAGAGTTAAGGAGGTGGACTCGATCACCGACGTGACTGAAAACGCGATTTATTTAATCTTGGAGTCATGGTATTCTCTTTGTTTTCTTCTTTATTAGATCATAAGAGTTTTCGTTAGGCATGATCAACGAAGTTCATTTAGTTGCTTGAGCTGAACTTTTCTGTGATCACCCGCGGTTTTGATATCAATGTTTGTATGCTTAGGGATAGTTTCCACCCAGTAAAGCTTTGTACTGCCAACTCAATCGGTAAGTTGACATGCCTCTTTTCCATATAAAAGCTTGTTTAGGAGTGCCACCCGATGGGTGTTTTGTAAGCTGTACGGAAGGCCCAGAGAGCGTCATCCAGTTTGTCTGACCAAGAGGCACGATTTTTGCCCACGGTCCTTTCAAGAATTCTTTTTAAACCACGATTGGATACCTCAACTTGTCCACTTGTTTGTGGATGATACGCGGTGGAGAGACGATGAGTGGACTCCATATTTAAGCATGACTTTTGAAAACTGGTCATTACAAAAATGGGTTCGCGATCACTTGTGATTGCACGGGAGGGGGCACCAAATCTGGAGAAGAGAGTTTTAAGAAATTTGCAAACAACTCGGGCAGCATTGGTTGGAGTGCTTTCGCTTAACCCCATTTTCGATAAGTAATCAGACTGCCTTCGGAGTATATATTTGTTCCCTCTTTAAGACGGGAAAGGCCCCATAAATCAATGCCCTAATGTAAAAGATTCGCAAACTTGGATTTGAGTTTTGTGGCATCTCGTTTACGTTGCAAAAATTTGCCTTGACGTTGTCTAAATGTCACACTCGGGTGACAAGTCATGGCATTCCTTTTGTAGATAGTGGGCCAATAAATCTGAATTGAAGATCTTTTTAGCGGTGTAATTGGCACCGTAGTGTCCCCCGGTGGGTCCACTGTGGCAAGCTTTAAGAATGTCAAAAGCTTCTTGCCCCGAAACACAACGCCTAATTACTTGTGTCTGCACCAGATCTTGATGAATGAGGTCATCCAGAGTAATGTATGACATCTTAAAACTGTTTTTCTGTTGGGACGACATTCCTTTGACAATGAAGTTCCCCGCATGGTAATTTGTGAAATCTGCAAACCATGGGGTATTATCATCACGAAGAGCAACCGATCTAAGAGTTTGACGTGGGAAAGTTTCGTGTTTTTTCTTGTTCTCGAAATATCATTTTGGGTGAGGGTCTCAAGTCTGGTAGACATGTCGGCGGCAAGATTTTCTGCTCCCTTTTTTGTCTCAGATCTTAACATCGAATTCTTGGAGCAAAAGGATCCACCGCATAGCAAAGAGATACTTTATAGCAGAATGGTCCGTGTACACTATGCTTTGGACAAAACGAGATATGACTGGAATTTCTCAAAAGCGTACACTATGGCAAGTAATTCTTTTTCGGTCGTAGTGTAGTGTGCTTGAGCTTCGGTCATTGTCTTGCTGGCATAGTGAATTGGTTGGAAATGCTTGTTCTTTTGTTGCCCTAGGACTTGCCCAATGGCAAAGTCGGCTTTGCATCACACATGAGTTCGAGGGCAACAAGTCCCAGTCGGGAGCAATCAAAATTGGAGCCTCGGTCAATTTTCTTTTAAGTGTATTAAAGGATTCGATACACTCTTTTGAGAAGAAAAATGGAGTCTCTTTTTCAAGCAAGTGGGTCATTGGACGGGCAATTTTTGAAAAGTCTTGTATGAAACGTCGGTAAAAACCGGCATGCCCAAGAAAACTACGGACACCTTTCATAGTAGTCGGGTGAGGGAGCTTGGCTATAACTTCAACTTTAGCTCGATCAACCTCAATTCCTGACTTAGAAATTTTGTGTCCAAGAACAATGCCTTCTTTTGACCCATAAATGGCTTTTCTCCCAATTTAGGGACAAATTGGTGTCTTCACACCGTTTTAACATTTTTTCCAAATGGGATAGGCATGTAGAGAAAGAATCCCCGAAGACCGAGAAGTCATCCATGAACACTTCCATTGTCTTTTCGATCATGTCATGGAAGATTGCCATCATACATCGTTGAAACGTGCTGGGTGCATTGCATAGCCCAAAAGGCATGCGGCGATAGGCAAACGTTCCGTATGGGTACGTGAATGTTGTCCTTTCTTGATCCTTCGGGTCAATAGAGATCTGAAAATAACCCGTAGGAAAAAAAAGCCATTCGAAGGCTTCACTACAACCACCAAACTTTATCCCTTGTTTATCAAAGCAAACATTAGGTATTGGTTTCCCGCGCTGTCTTACGAGCATATTTGATCAAGAAGGGCAATGTGAAATGGTCTTTTCGGTGGCCTCATTCAACTTTCTATAGTCAATGCACACTCTCCACCCCGTGACCAATCGAGTCGGTATCAAATTTCTTATCATCATTCTTGATGATGGTTATGCCACCCTTCTTTGGTACACAGTGTATCGGGCTTACCCATGGACTGTCAGAGATCGGATAAATTAATCCGGCATCAAGAAGTTTTTCAACCTCTTTTTTGATGACGTCGTGGATCTTTGGGTTACCCGTTTAGACTTGAACTATTGTTCGCTAGTCCTCTCCATAAGATTTTGTTCGGAGTACAAAACTCTTTGGTATCAACACTTGTTCGGAGAGTTTCAGCGATGCTCCGCTTGTGGGACTTTAGAACTTGTTATGAGCTACATTTTCCTCATCCTTCAAGTCTTTCACAATTATGACGGGCAACTTGTCATCGCCTTCCAAAAATGCGTATTCTAAATGAGGTGGCAAGTCCTTAAGTTCAACCTCGGGAGGCTCATCAAATGACGATTTAACGGTTTTAGCTTCAATAACTTTAAGTTCTTCCCAGTATCCGGTTGTGAATAATCTTTATGATCGGACAGAGGGAATTATGGTAACCGGTTCATATGAGAAGTGCTTCCAGTTAAGAATGTAACCTCAGATTCATAGTACGTTAGCATAATTTCTTGTGAAATTGGCCTCGTCATTGATAGCTATAAATGCGTTGGCTTCTTCGAAGGAAGGAGAAAATCACTATCCGAAGGGAGTTAGTGTTGGTGAAGAATTTTGAAAATAATTGGATAGTAATCCGGAGAAGGATACGTATGCAACTGAATCAGAAAAACCTAGAACGTCTTGCGAGTATTCTTCACTTGCTAACTCAATGACGTCGATTCGGTTTTCCGTCATATGATTGTAATTCGCTGTGTATCTTGAAGTTTGGTCTAGATTGAAGGTGATGGCCTCTTTGCCAACACGAAGGGTCTATTCAACCTTCGTAAACATCTATCAAGGCACGACTGGTCTTTTAAGAGACTTTCTCCCGAGAATTAGAGGTTCTCGGGGGTTGGCTCAAAAACTTAACGACCACAAAATTGCTTGAAACTTGAACTTTCCCACATTAAACGGTCGTCTTTAGCAATTACGATTGGTCAGTGATTGAACGGTCTGCTAGCTCTAGCGTCATGCAAGTCGGGTTAGTTCGGAGGGAGATCTTTCCAGAAGAATATGGCTTAGATTAATGCTCGCGCCGAGATCTGGGCAATGCGTTGCACGGTATTAATCCCAGAATAATTCACATGGAATATGAAATCGGCCAGGGGTCTCCAAAGGTTTTTTTGGTAAACTTGTTTAGGTTAGGGATTGGGGGACCAGATCAAGCAATTCAGTTCAATGGAGTTATAGACATTTCACTCAACTTATCTTTGTTTTGATTAAAGTTTGTAGAGTCGAGGGAAAATTTTGGATATAAGGTGTCAAGGCATCCGTAAAGTAATTTAAACTCAAATCTTAAGATTTTGTAGAATTTTCAATTTGATTGTTAGCTTTTTCACGGGCCTTTCATCATTTCTTCTGAAGGAATGAATTGCATGTTCGTTTGGTTGTGTAGGCCATTGGAGCACATACCGGGATTAACATCGGGCTAGAGTATTAGATTTGAGATAGGACTTGAACTACATGAGGTTGGACGTCTTCGGTGTCTTCCGTTATTATTAGGAAGCAATCCGTGTCTTTGTAATCTCTATATGATATCATCACTTTCGAAGGAGGAAGTTGACGTAGAAGGAATCGTGGGTCCTGATATGCAACACCACTTCGGCGTGGTGATCCTTTCTATCTTCCTTCGGGTTGGTAATGGTGTTACCCGGGAGAGTTCCCGAACCTGAAGTAGAGGCGGTATTAGAGGTCACAAACTTGGAAAGCATGTCCGTTAAATTAGCCATTTGGTTTTGCAAGGTTTGGCCTTGGTTTTGCATGTTCCTCAAAACTGCATCATTAGCCTTGACGTAGTTGTCAAAATCAGTTTTGGACACACCATGTGTCTGAGGAACAGGAGCTTGGTAAGCTGGTGGTTGATTAACCTGGGGACGGTAAACTTGGCTTTGGTTGAAATTGTTCCCTCGGTTTTGATTGTAATTGTTTCCCCGATTGAAATTGTTTTGATTATTTCCTTGATGGCTTTGAATGGGAGGAAAACCGGGAGGTCGAATTTGATTTGCAACCATCTGAGGTCGGTAACCGGTATTTCCTTGGTTGAAATTTGCCGCAGCGGCTTGTGACACATACTCTTGGATATTGTCACGATAAATGTTTCCATCGGTGGCTGGACAATTTTGGTAAGAATGACCTCCCCCACAAGTTACACAACTTTGCTCAACCGCTTTTACGGGAGCTGGGGTTTGGTTTTTCTTATCGAGAATCAATGCTCTAACCATAAATCTTTCTGATCAGCAAAGCAACATCGGATGAAACTGCTAGGGTAGAAGAGCTCGTACATCACTTTTGGCAACGACTGCCTTGCTTCGTGATTGACGGAACTTTGGACTTGCTCTCGATGATTTTTAGGCATTCTCGAGGCATTTTATCCAGAAAGTTACCACCCGCAGCGGAGTTCAATGAATCTTGATCATTCGAATTTAGGGCATTATAGAATGTATCGAGTTGATGCAATTCTGAAAACCCATGATGCGGGGCATCCACCTGAGATGATCTTTGATCGGTCTCATGCCTCGTGAAAACGGTTTCATCAAATTTTTGTTGAAATCTCGTGATTTCATTTCGAAGATTTGTTGTTTTAGAGGGAGGGAAGAATTTGTTAATGAATTTCGAAACAAGATCATCCCTTGTAAGATTAGATCAAGGGGGTATTTTTAAGCTAAATCCGGGCTTATCCCTCGAGGGAAAACATTGGAAAAGCATCAATCTTAACGACCTTACTCGGGAACGTTCGGGAACTTCATTGTAGAAGTGATCTGTTGAAATATCGGACTTTTACTTTATTATCTACCATTTGTGAGCATGTTGAGTTTTCTTTTAATCATGTCCAAAAAATTGCTTGTTTTGAACAAGGTTAAGCAGACCATGCTTGATCTCAAAGTTGTTCGTAGTATTTTCGGGAACAACGATTGCATCCTCGTAACCCTCGGTGGGTGCTTTGAGTAATTGCGCCATAGTATCGATTATCGTCCATCATAACTATGGCGGAGGATTGAAAGTTTCTAGATTGTTATTTAGACCTTTTTTTTTTTTTTTTTTTCTATTATTTTTTTTTTTTTTTTTTTTTTTTCTTTTTTTTTTTTTTTTGTTTTTTTTTTTTTTTTTATTTTTTTTTTTTTCATGTTTTTTTTTTTTTTTTTTTTTTCTTTTTCTTTTTTTTTTTTTTTTTTTTTTTTTTTTTTTTTTTTTCCTCTATATTTTTGTCTTTTTTTTTTTTTTTTTTTCTCAAGATTTGGTGATTCAACAGAAGTTTGTCGGACTTGTTGTTGTCGACTGTAAAAACCTCAAATTGGGTCGCAGCAGTTAAGGGTCCGGGTGCGTTTACTTCAGGATCAATAGCACATGATATATAGATACGACATAAAAGTCGTTAAATGTACATTGGATTTAATATGAAAATACTTAATACAAAAGTTATATAGCTTTACTTGTTTCATTGTTTGAATATTACAAAGATGACAATACGTTTCCTAAATTATGAAGCACTAATCTTTAAGCGTGCATCCAAAATGTAACCCAAGCATCCTGGCATCCTATGCCTATTTGATCTCCTGGGAAATACATGCTTAAAAACGTCAACAATAATGTTGGTGAATTCATTAGGTTTGATAATCAAAATATGCAGGACTGCAAAAGACTTTTTAAGTGTATGCAACACATGCAGATCACACAAATACTAGATTCATTTACACTACAGATCATGACATGAAGCTGACGTTTCTTTCTTGCAATTAAATATATATTGCAATTTCTGCCAGAATAGATGTTCAACCCGATTAATCCCAATTCGACATGCTATAACGTTCGTTCTCGGTGATAGCTAGTCACCCCGAAAAACTGGGCGAAAGCCCGTTAAAGCGTCGTTTCACGAATAGATCTATTAAATAACATTCGCGCTCACATAATGTAATTCCCAACTACATCTATGCAATTGACAGTTCATGATAATGGACTAAAACTTGGGTTATCGCTACTTAGGCAACATGTAATCAATACTTGCGTCCAATTTATAAAACAAAGCATGTTTCCACCCCATAATTATAAATCATTGAAATCGTAAAAATGTGGGGGCTATGAACTCACCTTGAGTTCTGATAATCCAAATATCGCAGATGATGCGTCAAGTAAAAGAGCGGAATGCAACCTAATTTTTCATAGGTCGTATAGTAACGTGTTCTTGAATATAATCTTTTAGTTAGTTACGTCGTATATCGTTCGGGCTAATACTCATAATCTAACCGAGGTCATGACATTGACAGTTAGATGGAATTTGGGAACACTTTAAATTAGTAAATCCAACAACTCGTCGAAAAACGTCATCGAATGAGGCCTCATTATGAAACTCCCTAGTAATATAGTACTTTTGATAAACCAATATAATTCTATATGCTCTATCACCAACTAATGGTTTTGATAAAATTTTGTTTAATAAGTTTAAAAACGTTTATAAGTTACCGTTTTAGTAAATAGCATAACTTTTGCGTTTTAAGCCGATTTTAACGTTTTTATGCCATTCTTTTCGTATTAGGGCGAGTTATTCATTATTTGACATTTTTCATATTTTTTCCCTCGGGTGAACAGTAACTTTTAATGTTTACATTCAGACTGTGAGTTTACTATAAATCGATATTTGTTGTCGTAAAACTCGGTGTTTAAATAAATGTCATATTTTATTCGTTATAGATCTTTTTATTAAGATTCTTTCGAGGTCGTTCACGTTTTTGAAAGTTCTTTATTTCTATGAGGTTTATCAAAAATATAAACTTTCTGTCATGAATGTAACTTTTTTACAAATATTTTATTAAAGTTTTAATTGTCGTAAACTGCGTAAATTCATAACTCGTTCGGTTATTAATGAAAAATCACGATTCTTTCATTTTGGAATCCTAAAAATATGTATTATTTGATAAAAATATCAAAAATAGCTGTTGTGGACATAAGTTTTTATAAAAGTCTATTTTATAAACTCAGTTTATTAATTAACGTATAACTAGTTTTAACGTATCTTTTTCGTTATTAATCCGTTTAACGAGTTTCTTACTTTTCGGAATCGTCATGATTTGTATTATCTTTTAAAAACAAACATTAAAATCCCCTGTTTGGAATTCGGATAAATTACGCGCCTCTTATGATCTTTTATATAATTTATTTATATAATATGTTTTATATATACTTTTTCAACTTCACAATTTTACCACAAGTCTTTTTAATAATACTATATATAATATATGTTATAACATATAATAATGTCCATAAGTTCATACTTTGTCCAAGATCATCAGAACACAGTTATTAATTTACATGACTTTCTTACTTAAACTTTTAATTACAAAGGTTTTACATATGAAACTTTTTTACTTAAACCGAGATTTGTACCAAGACTTGTATATCCTTTATTTCATGATATTACCATACATCATAATATGTGAGTAAAAGTGTACGAAATCATAATCACAGAAAAATTATATTTTTCAGGTTCAAAATAATCCTAATGGTGATTTCACTATATAGCACATTATATACATTAAAAACTCATAAAATGAAAGCTTAAAGGTTTAAAATAAGACCTTATGATGTATGATGTGATGAGAAACAAATGCTAAACCGTGTTTTAGACTTAAAACCCAAGCTTGTACTTAAGAAAACCTTATTTTCTAATAAAAACCCTTGCTTCACTTTTCTTGATTAACACTTGATAATGCTTTGACCAATACTTGGAATACCTGTAGAATATTTAGGATGGTGTGTTAAAAGTGTGTATGGTTGAATAAAATTTTTTGTAATATGGATATGTGTGGGGTCTTTGGATTCTTGCGTGAGCTTGTTTAGAGGAAAAAGGGAGAAACTAATGTGTTTTTGGTTAAGTATTTAGCTTGTATGTTTTCTCATCACTAGATACATGTATATAAATGGTGCAAGACTAGTCAAGGGAACATGGTATGGTGCAAGGGATGGTCTTAGGTCATGGTATTGGTCAAAGCAGACAAGCATGGATAGTATTAATGAGTAGGCATGGTGTGGTTTTAAATGGAAGTCGATTTGTACATTGACAAACTTGGATATTTTCTTTTTTTCTTTGAAATCATCTTGCCATTAATTCTCGGCATATAAGAGTGTTATAAGTGAGATATTTTGTAACTTTTTTATGATATTGGGTATAAAGTGGGTATTTGTTGAAGGTAGAAAAAGTTTTGGTGGTTCCGGGAATGCCTAAACGTAATTTATCGCGAAACGTATACACTTTATGTATCCGATAAAAATAAAATGACTCAAAGTTAATAATTATTCTCAAACATAATTACTTACCCTATGTTTGATGTAAAAACCAAATTTGGTTTAATTGCTTGATGCCCGTTTACATTGAACGCTAATTTTTAGCTTACGCGATTTAAACTTAATTCATGAAATTACAAGCAAACGCGTACAACGCTAAAAATAAATAGTAGATTTATCGACGTCGTCAATGACTTGAAAACACAGGGTGTTATAGACTTCCCCGTTTTTAAACGAGCCTTGTCCTCAAGGCTCCCAATGCCGCACTTGACGGACGTTGCGGTCTGACTGAAGAGGTGTGGGTATTTCTTCTTGAATTGGTCTTCACGTTCCCACGTGAACTCAGGACCTCTCTTGGAGTTCCATCGAACCTTGACTAATGGGATTCGGCTTCGCTTCAACCGTTTAACTTCACGGCCCACTATTTCTAATGGTTCCTCAATAAAATGAAGCTTGTCATCAAGATGAAGTCCATCCAACGGAACGGCTAATGGTTCGTCGGCATGACACTTTTTCAAATTAGATACATGAAATGTATTATGAACTTCTGCCTCAGCTACTTGGAAGCTAAGCTGTAGGCAACTTATACAACCCTTTCTATCTCCTTAAAAGGTCCTACAAACATACTAGGGTTTAACTTCCCTTTTTGCAACGTATACGACCCCTTTCCAAGGCGAAACTTTAAGCATAACTTTATCCCCGACTTGGAATTCCATCGGTTTACACTTTAAGTCAGCGTAACTCTTTTGTCGATCACAAGCGGCTTGCATCCTTTGTTTGATCTGGATGATCTTCTTAGTGGGTCTCTGGAATTCAGTTCTGGACGAGTATTTGAGCTTCTTCCAACTTGAGTCAAACAAGACAGGTAACACGACACTTTCTACATTAAAGTGGTTCGAATGGTGTGGCCTTGATGCTTGCTGTGATAACTATTGTTATATGAGAACTAGACTAATGGCAAATGGTTAACCCAACCCTTTCCAAAATTGATTGCACAAGCACACAACATATCCTCAAGAGTTTGAATTGGTCCTATCGCTTTGGCCCGTTCTGTTTGGGATGGTTTGCAGTACTCATATTAAAATTATTACCCAAAGCTTCTGAAAGTGAACTCCAGGAAATTTGATTATGAGAATCTCGGGTGACGGTCGCTAATGATTGAGACAGGTATTCCATTTTGTCTCGTGACCACACTCCTTCAGGTATCATTCTTGCAAGTTTATCCAAAGGTTGGTCTCTCTATCGGTGTGAATGATCGTAGACTTAGTGTGGTCGGTCAACAATCACCCAAATTGTTCATAGCCTTGAGACGTATTAGGAAGCTTCGTGACAAATCCATGGTGATGTTATCCTACTTCCCATGTCGGTATTTTAGGTGTGTACAAAAAATCCTGATGGCCTTTGTGTTCGGCCTTGCACCTTAGCATAGGTCAAACAATTGCTTACATTTGTGGGCTATGTCGGACTTTCTTGTTCGGGGCCACAATATAGCTTTCTAATGTCTTGGTACATTTTGTCGGAACCCGGATGAATAGAATATTTTGATTTGTGGGACTCGTGCATGATCACAGTTCGCAAATCGCCATAACAAGGTAACCAACTTCTGCCATTGAGGCACAGGGTTCCATCCGCACGTGGTTCCAACTTTTGTTCTCTAATTGCTTCTGGAAATTTAGCATTTTCAATCAACATTCCCCCAACGTCTTCACTCTTAATGTTCTCTGGTTTTCGCGCTTCAGTCTGAGCATTTAAGATCTGTTTGGGAAGATCCAAGCTAATAGTCATAACCAAAGCTCGAACTCTTAACGGTGGTTCTCGTTCTTTCCTGCTCAAAGCATCAGCAACGACATTTGCTTTCCCCGGGTGATAACGAATATCGCAATCGTAATCACATAGCAATTCTAACCATCGGCGTTGCCTCATGTTCAACTCTTTTTGATCTAAAATGTGTTGTAAACTTCTTATGATCGGTAAACACTCGTACACTTGTTCCATATAAATAATGTCTCACGAATCTTGAGAGCCGGAATTACATGCTCAAGTTCCAAATCATGAGTTGTATAGTTCTTCTCATGAATCTTCAACTGGCGTGATGCATAAGAAATCACCTTTTCTCTTTGCATCAACACAGCGCCCAAACCTTTCTTTGAAGCGTCACAGTATGCGATGAAATCTTCGCTTCCTTCAGGTAATGCAAGGATTGGTGCACTGCACAATTTCTGCTTCAACAGTTGAAAAGCTGCTTCTTGTTTATCTCCCCACTCAAACTTGACATTCTTTTGAGTAAGCTTGGTCATTGGTTTGGCGATCTTTGAAAACCCTTCAATGAATCTTTGATAGTACCTAGCAAGATCTAAAAATTGACGAATCTCGTTGGTTGATTTAGGAGATGTCCAATCCTTAATGGATTTCAATCTTTGGCTGGAATCTTCATGAATTCTTCTTTATCGATCACGTGTCCGAGGACTGGACTTTAGGAATCCAAAATTATACATGTGGAAAACTTCCTTACAACTCATCCTTCTTAAGCAATTATAAGATTTCTTAAGGTGTCTTCATGTTTCTTCCTTGTTACTTTGATATATCTTTGAATATCGTAAATGATTCAAAAATCACGAATTTATCCAGATATGGTTTGCATACCCGATTCATAAGGTCCATGAATACGGCTTGGTTGCGTGTCAAACCTAACGGCTTTTACTGGTATATTCGTTAATGGTCATAACGTCACTCTGAAGGACTGTCTTAAGCATGTCTCTTCTTCTCGAACCCTAAGGTGGTGATTTTCTATGACCCTAGTCGATTCTTCGGTAGACCTCGTCCCTTGAAAGCTTGATCAAATATTCATAAAATTCTTTGGGAGCGTGATTAACGGTTTCTTCACCGTTTAATTTATTCATATTCTGGTAATCAATGCACATCCGGAATGATCCGTCTTTCTTCTTGACAAACAAGACCGGAGCTCCCCAAGGTGAGGAACTGGGTCTTATAAAGCCTTTATCGGACAGCTCTTTCAGTTGCTCAGATAACTCTTTCATCTCGGAAGGCGCCAATCGATAAGGTGCCCGTGCTACAGGTGCAGCACCAGGTACCAAATCAATTTGAAACTCCACTTGTCGAGTCGGAGGAAGACCCGGCAAGTCCTCAGGAAATACTTCCGAAAAGTCTTGAACTTTTGGTACGTCCTCAAGTCGCTTCTTCTCCGACTTGTCTTCAACCTCTTTTGCAGTGACATGTGCCAAAAAGATAGGAAATCCTCTTTGCATGTACTTCTGCGTTTTTGTGCACGAAATGATAAATTTAAATCGTGTCGCAATTTACCGATTACTTCCATCATCATGTCATGATTAAGGTATCATTTCCCCAGGGAATGGGACAATCTTTCGGACACACACAATGATCCGCTTGGTATTTCTCAATAACCTATCATATCGATTTAGCATTGAAACTACCAAGTTCTTTTGGGCATTAAACAAAATTTTTTGTTAAATGGGTGTTTAAAGAGATTCTCTTAATGGAGAAAAATTTTAATTATGATTTATCTAAGGCGTACTAGTGATGTGTGTCTCGGCTTTGGATTTATTTAAGATGATGCCCATCTTTATAGTTAAGTCGGAGTGAAGGCTCTGCTTAGTTGATAGGGTTACTAATTCGATTTTTCAAAAGTAAACGTGTTTTCATGAATACGCAACTAACAACATGATTAAGTAGAAATTATTTTCTTAACAGAAGTTTTTAGAGTGACTACTCTCTAGCACTGTCATTGGGTACCTTACTGAATTATACATAGTTGATCAGGACATGTTAATTTAGGATAACGATGCAAGTGCTCATTTTCATCAAAATTGCGTTTATAAATTTCTGATATTCGAGAGAGTAGTTTGTAAGAGTAAATAAGGTACCTAAGTTAATATTGACATAATTTCTTAATAACGATAATTTTGACTAGATATTTAAAATCATTCGTACAACTGAATTTTAAGGGAAAAATACACTGAGAACTCCTGGAATAAAGTTAAGATTGTTGTCAAACTTAGGATCTTATTAGGCGAAGCGAGACAATTTCACTTTTAAGCTTTGTCTCATATTTATGTATGAGGGTCTTGATCGGTTCCCCTTCTCTTAAGTATGCTCACTCCCATGTGCTCCAGTACCCTCCAATTTGGTTTTCTATGACTTCGGTTCTTTCGCTCTGGGCTGATCCCTCTTGTTGTGCCCTTGATTTCCCATATTCATAACAATTGCTTTTGACTTGTCCCGTGCCTCTTTGGGGTTAGTAGCTATTGTCATTGGTTAGGTCTCCTTTGTTATGGACCAGATGGCACACTATGTTGCACTGTGGCATTTAGGAGGACTGGACCATCATGATGATAGTTGCATTTAGGACACAACCGGCTTTGGACCCGCCGTAATATTTCTTTTCCCGTGCCCTGTAGCGTAAGCTTTGCTAGTATTTTGCCTCTTGTTCGGCTGTTGTTGGTTATGATTGTTCTGGAAGTGTTTATTCAACTTCCTCCTTATTCTTAGCTGGCGTTCGGAAAGAGTGCTGAAATTTTTGTTCTCGTTTCTGAAACTTCACTATTGGACACTTACTATTGTAGGGTCTCCGTCTTCCTACACTTAACAACAGGTGTGAGTTCGTCTGATTCCTAGGCGAGTTAGTAGGAATCTACACTCCTGGGTCATTGTGGTAAAACCCCTTCTGCAATTCCTGCCCTTTATAGTACATTGCCATTGTGGTTTACCTTTCCCACATTCTCTTGTTGTTAACTTTATCTGATACATTGCATTCTTATTGTTCGGTTGGCTTATTGGACTTACGGAGCTCATGTTTGTTTTTTCTCGTAAATGGCAATAGCCCTCAGATACGCATTAGCTACTCGCGGGTATAACCAGCCTCAATTTCCTAAACACTGATCCCGTTGATCAAAGTTGTCATTATATCCTGAAAGTCATAGGGAACAAAAGTATATGAAGTTTCATTCAAGGAAAATCATGACACTCCGTGATCACAACCAGGTAGGTAAAGGTGAGACCACGTTTTTATGCATAGATATAAAGTAACCGCAACCAGGCAAAATAAATCCTATGTACAGTAGCATGATCATAACCAACAGCGTTAGGTTAATACTTAATACATGTGTACATGAGTAAAAGAGTACAGCTTTTTATAACACTACCCAACCGGTTTTTTACTCAAAAGTTTAGTGGAATATAATACAAACAAACAAATTTGACAAATCTATTTGTCTATAGGCCAGGGTGCCTCTCAAGATTCTAGATGCTAGACTCTTATGTTATCTTTGAGTGACTTATCATTCTCTGGTGGTGGTGACGATGAAGGTAGTGCAGCAGCAAACTCGGTAATGCATGTCTCAGCAGATGGTGATTGTGGAGTATGGCATTAAATAGACATCCGTACAGTACGGGATTTGGTCTCAAAAGACAAGATGATATGGTGTGGGTGGCCTAGGAGCAGACTCATCAGTCGTAACTGCCTCTGCATCCTCAGCTTGAGGGGATAGGATCATCTGTAGGTACAGTAGGAGGGTCGACTGGAGCTAGGTGCTCCTCCTCCTCCCCGTCCTTCTCAACATCATCATCATCGTTGTCATCATCAGATGACTCATTATCATAATTGTCTCATCCATCGGCAGGATGGTCAGCAGGATCCTCCTCAGGGTCCTCCTTATCCTCTTCCGGATTAGAGTCAGCAATGTAGCCTGGTGATAAGGTTGTAGGTGAGGCATCAGCAGATAGAGGCTGATCCTTCATTGGTCCCTCTAGCTCCTTATCAGAAGCTTACTGGAATCTCTATGGCTCAGAACTAATATAGACAGATGTGTAGGAAATCGTCTATAATGAAAACATAACCGCTTGCAGCGAGCAAAACTTAACTTATATAAATATATTATATAAGGCTGGTATGGTAAATACGAGTATGCACTTATGGCATAAATGAATGATGGTAAGGTATCATATTCGATAGCTTAATGTTTAGGTAGCGCTTAGGACCTACGGCTTATTCTGTATCCCTTGACCTAAGAAATTTCCCCTATTTATATAAATAAACTCTTATATAAAATAATTGCAGAGTTGCGCTGTGAAAGAATGCAAACTTATCTTTGTATATTTACAATTTACCCTCCTAGTAATTTCGTACTATAAATATAAACACTGTATATCCATTATGAATGCATATAGTCCCACTATGCAATCAACTAGTGTGTCCATGTATAGCATCTAGTAAAAACTAACTCCCATGCAAAAAAAACTAGTGTGTGTCCCATAAAAACCCTTTTTATGAATGCAATGTTTGAAAATGGTTATAGTCCAGCAAAAACATTTTGACCTGGTTCTCTATAACCTTGGCTCTTGATACCAATCTGTAACACCCCCAAATTGGGTCGCAGCGGAATAAGGGTCCGGGCGTGTTACTTCAAGATCAATAGCACAAGTATTATAAGAACGACACAAAAGTCGTTTTAATAATGAATACATTGGATTTATTTGAAAGACTTAATACAAAAGCTTATAGATTTACTTGTTCCTTGTTGAATATTACAAACAGGATGTCAATACGTTTCAACAAAATATGATGCACCTAATCTTTAGCGTGCTATCAAAATGTTAACCCAATGCATCCCTGGCATCCCATGCCTATTGACCTCCTGAAAACATTGCTTAAAACGTCAACAATAATGTTGGTGAATTCATAGGTTTGATAAATCAAAATATGCAGGACCGCAAGACTTTTTAGTGATAATGCAACACATATGCTGATCTCACAAAAAACTAGATTCATTTACTCTAAGCTCATGACACTGAAGCTCGACGTTCTCTTTCTTGCAATTATTCTATTTATTGCAATTTCTGCCCTGAATAGAGGTTCACCGGAACATCCCATTCGACATGCTTTTAAAGTTCATTCTTGGTGATAGCTAGTCACTGAACGGGGAGGTCGTTTCCCGAATAGATCTTATTAAAATAAACATTCGCGCTCACATAGTGTTATTACCAACGACATCTATGCAATTGACAGTTCATGATAATGGGCTAAACTTGGTTATCGTCTACTTAGGCTACATTGTAATCAATACTTGCGCTCCAATTTATAAAACCAATGCATGTTTCCAAACCATAATTATAAATCATTGAAAATCGTAAATATGTTGGGGCTATGAACTCAACCTTGAGTATATGATAATCCAAAAATCGCAGATAATTGCGTCACTAAAGATCGGTTTGCCCATCCGAAAATTTATCATAGGTCGTTAGTACCGAGTACTTTGAAGATAATCTTATAGTTGTTTACATCGTATCTATCGTTTCGGGCTATCATAATCTAAGAAGTAGGATGACATGTCGTTCGAGGGAGTTAGACTTTAAATCGTAAATCCAACAACTCGTCGAAACGTCATCCGAAGAGGCCTCATTATGAAACTCCCTAGTAATATAGTACTTTGATAACCACATATAATTCTATATAGCTCAATCACCAACTAATGGTTTTGGTAAAATTTTGTTTAATAAGTTAAAACGTTTATAATTACCGTTTTAGTAAAACTAGCATAACTTTCGCGTTTTAAGCCCGATTTAACGTTTCCTTATGCCCCCCATCTTTTCGGTATTAGGACGTGTTATCCCCATAATTGACATTTTTCATATTTTTACCCTCTGGTGAACAGTAACTTTTACTGTTCACATCAGACGTGAGTTTTATAAAAATCGTATTTGTTGTCGTAAAACTCGTAAATGTCATATTTTATTCGTTATAGCTCCGTTTTTAACGATTCTTTCGAGGACGTTCTCGTTTTTGAAAGTTCTATTATTTTATGAGGTTTACAAAAATATAACTTTCTGTCATGAATAGTAACTTTTATAAAAATAGTTTTATAAAAGTATTAATTGTCGTAAACTTGCGAAATTCATAACTCGTTCGTTATTAATTGAAAAATCACGATTCTTATCATTTTGGAATCCTAAAAATATGTATTATTTGTTAAAAATATCAAACTAGCTGTTTGATATAAGTTTCATAAAAGTCATTTTATAAACTCCGTTTAATTAACGTGTAACTCGTTTTTAACGTAACTTTTTCGTTATTAATCCGTTTAACAAGTTTCTTACCTTTTCGGAATCGTCATGATTTGTATTATCTTATAAAAACATAAAATCCCCTGTTTGGAATTCGAAAACCTACTACCCTATATGATCTTTTTTATAATTATTTATATAATATGTTTTATATATACTTTTCAACTTCACAATTTACCACAAGTCTTTTATAACTATATATATTATATGTTATACATATAATAATGTCCATAAGTTCATATTTGTCCAAGATCATCAAGATCACAAGTTATTAACTTTACATAGAATCATAAACTTTCTTACTTAACTTTTAATTACAAGTTTACATATGAACTTTTTATACTTAAACCGAGATTGTACAAGACTTATATATCCTTTATTTCATGATATTACCAACATCATAATATGTGAGAAAGTGTACAAAATCATAATCACAAGAAAAATTATATTTTTCATTTGTTTCTAAGTAATCTAATGGTGCTTTCCATAATTAGCACATTATATACATAAAAACTCATAAAATGAAAGCATAAAGGTTTAAAATAGACCTTATGATGTATGATGATGATGAGAAACAAATGCTAAACCCGTGTTTAGCCTTAAAATCAAAGCTTGCACTTAAGAAAACCCTTATTTTCTTAATAAAAACCCTAGCTTCCTTTTCTTGATTAACACTTGAAAATGCTTAGCCAATACTTGGAAATACCTTAGAATATCTTAGGATGGATGTGTATAAGTGTGTATGGGTTGAATAAAATTTTGTATGGATTGTGTTGGGTCTTTGATTCTTGCCGTGAGCTAGTAGAGAGAAAAGGGAGAACAAATGTTGGTTTTTGGTTAAGTATTTAGCTTGTATGTTTTCTCATCACTAGATACATGTATATAAATGGTGCAAGACTAGTCAAGGGAACATGGTATGGTGCAAGGGATGGTCTAGGTCATGGTCTTGGTCAAAGAGACAAGGCATGGCTAGTATTAATGAGAAGGCATGGTGTGGTTTAAATGGGAAGTGATGTACATTGACCAAACTTGGAAATTTTCTTATTTCTTTGAATCTCTTGCCATAATTTCGGCATAAGAGTGTTATAAGTGAGATATTTTTGTAACTTTTATGTATTGGGTATAAAAGTGGGTATTTGTTGAAGCGTAGAAAAGTTTTGGTGGTTCCGGGAGTGCCTAAACGCAATTTATCGCAAAACGTATACACTTTACGTATCCGATAAAAATAAAATGAACAAAGTTAATAATTATTCTCAAAATAATTACTTAACCCTTGTTTGATGTAAACATTTAATTGCTTGATGCCCGTTTACATTGAACGCTAATTTTTAGCTTACGCGATTTAAACTTAATTCATGAAATTACAAGCAAACGCGTACAACGCTAAAAATAAATAGTAGATTTATCGACGTCGTCAATGACTTGAAAACACAGGGTGTTATATCGACGTTTACGGGCTTGAGAACGAGTGCGCATGCACAAAACAGAAATATAAAAAGAAAATTTACACTAATTTTTTTGGTTTTTCAATGATTTATTCACAATTGATTTTAACGGACAATGAGATAAGACAACTTCAACCAAATAATCTACTTACTTCACGGTAGCTCTCAAAAAGATAAACGCACAGGTGAGCGGAGGAGTAGGAATAGCGCGAAGCTTATTTCTCCTTTCGGGTCGTAGTTCCTCGGAACAACCCTCCTTATACCCACTTTTTAGTTTGTTTAACCTTTCGAGGTGAGCCGTACGTCGTAAGAGACACAAATGGCAAGTTTTTAAATCTTTTGTTCGAGTTGGGAACCAACAAGTTCACCGGAAGTTATTATGATAATACCTCAATTGAGAATATTATATTTTGGTATTTTACCAATTTGTGAATTTTATTTCTTGATTAAGACAATGTTTTTATATTTTTTTTTTTTTCTTTTGTTTTTATATGATAATTATACTAATAAAAGAAAATGAAAAATATTTTTGTACTTTTTATATTTTTATAGAAGAAAATATTCACAGATTCAAACACAAATTGTCAAACGTAACGATAATCGTTTTCACAGCCTCCCCGGCAGCGGCGCCAAAAATTGATTCGTCAATACTAATTATATATATATATAATATTAAGAAATATCACCACTTGGCCTTTTGACCAAGGATCACAAGAAGTCAAATTCACTAAATAATTATATATGTAAACAGGAATGTATGAGTTCCCGGGTCGTTAAGTCCCAACGAGGCTTGAATGAAAAATCGAATGACGGATTGATGATTGATGTTCGAATATGACAAAGGTATGATTGATTTTTCTATTTCTAAGATTAAAGATGCAAAAACAAATTAATTAAACCTAAATCGAAAGTAAATACTTAAATCCTAAAACGGGCACGATAACCGAGGGTCAAAAAACTAAAATTTTGAAATTAAACCATAGAAACAAATTTAAAAGCTAAAATAAGATTCTAATGACAATAACGAAGTTTAAAAAACTTGTACTAAAAACGAGTAGAGGTCGTTTGACCCAACAAAGAGTCAAGACAAGAACGGGGACAAATCCAGTTTTTTAGCTAAAGAATTTTTGAAAAAAAATGAACTACGAAAACTTTTACATTTTTCCTACAAAATTATGAAAAAAGAAAATTTTAAAAAAAAGTTTATATTTTTCTGATTATTATTTTAATTTTTATGATTTTTTAAAGTTTAAAAAGAAAATAAATTATAAAAAATACTAAATGATTATGAAAAATTCTGAAAAATTTACACAAAATCGCTGAAGGGATAAGGGTCCTAAGAAAAATAAAATAAACCAGGCCAGCTTATTAAATAAGCTGGAATAACCACAGGGCTGAAAGCCTTAAGCCTAAAACGCCCTTCAAATATTAAACCTTGAACACCACTACCGGATGAGCTATTGTAGCACAGCGGTAGTGGTGTTGGGGGTTATAAGGGTTGAAGGCTTGAGGTCCCGGGTTCGAGTCTTGTCAACCCGACGGCCTTGGCTTTCCCTTAATATTTGTTTTATTCAAAATGTTTTTTAATAAACTATAAAGGGCTTATAAATAAGCAATTTTTATAACTTACAAGTTTTTACAAAAGCTTATAATAAGCTGGAAAATGAGCTTTAAAAAGGACGAATGGCTTATTAGCTAAGTGTACAATAGACTTAGAATTTTTAAATTAAATAAGCTCAAATATAAGCTACAAACTATACTAAATGGCGGCCAAAAATTTGCTTAAGTGTCATGACTCTAATAAGCACAATGAAACAGCTTAAAATCAAAAAACAAGCAAGAAAATGGAATAAAACCAAAGGGCTTATAACTGTTTTGCATAACAGTCGGTAGGACAGCTTTGCGGGCTTAATTTAAGCCCCTTAAGCTGTTTCTGAGGCCAAGTGGGGCCCACAGCCTTAGTGATTTGCCAATAAGCTTCAGAACAGGCAATAAGCATGTGAGAACAATTTAAAACCAATAAGCACCTCAAAATAAGCCACAAATGAGCTTATGAACTTAGCAGAACTAACTTTAAAGTTAGTCCTGCTAATTTTAAAATTTAATGCTGCTAGCTTAAATAAGCAAAAGGAAATAAAGAAAAAGCAACTAATGGATTAACTTACACCTAATGATCTAGTAAAAACAAAATTAAACCCTAAGCTAAAGCTAATAAGCTACAATAAGCATTCAAACTATAAATCCTAAACTGCATACATAATGACAAATTAAGCTATTTATGGCTTAAAAATGAGCTAGCTAGGGGGCCTCCTAAGGTCTAAGCTTCCTAAAGCTTATTAAAGAGCTTATGGGCTTTCTGAAAATGCACTTTACTTAGACTAAATTTAACAAATAAGCCAAAATAAGTGGCTTGAAAACCACTGTCTAGCACCAGGGGAGGTTGCCAAAACAAAAGGGGTCTTATTTGACAGCTTATAAATAAGCTGTCAAATAAGCTCTAAACTAAAAGTTAAGGAAAAGCAGATTAAAAATAGCTTGAGGGGAGCTTATTTTCAAATAATCAAAAGCTAAGATTCATTAAAACCTGCTGATTTTTGTAAATGAAAATGAAGCCCTTTTTTATGGAAAATAACTTGACAATTTTTTTGACAGATTTTGACTTAAGGAAAAGGATAACTAAAAACACTTTTGGACACTAATTTAGACACTAAGATAGGACTTAAAACAAGGTTAAACAGCTGGTAAAGCCAGCTTAACAAATAAGCTATTTGACTTGGTTTTTAACTTCTAACAGTTTTGAGAATAACAAAAGGGACTTGAAAACAAAAATTTTATACTTTAAACTTTTGCAAATCAGATTCAAATTGGCATATAAGAGCTAGCCAAAGTTGGCCAAGTGACCACAACCCATTACAAGTTTATTTTTGACCCATTTTAGGCTTGTGCCAAACACCCCTTTATTTTTCAAAAAGAGACTTTTAAAGCTAATTTTTGGAGATTTAAACTAAGGGTCTCAAAGACAGATATCTAAGCATAGATAATGAGCATAGATAAGCACAAATTAGACAGGAAATAAGCAACAATAAGCTGAAAAAGCAATGCTACAGTAATATAAAAAAATGCAGAAAATTACAAATGAAAACTTACAAAAAGTCCAATGAAAAGGAACCTAGATTCTAATCCTAAAAACCCCTAAGTCCAACATAATTCTGCATCATAAACCCATAGGTCCTTCCAAAATTGACCCAAGCTCCACTTTTGCTTGTTTGACTTTCTCAAGTCAAACTTTTGACTTAAACTTGAAATCACCACTAAGCTATAATTTAGCTTGATTATAACAGTTAAAGAAGATATTGAGAAACTTTTAAGATCAAATTTTAACAATCAAAAGCTGAAATAAAAGAGATGATGACAAGATTTATGAAGAACTTTCAAATTTTCATTAATTAAAAGCTTGAGTACAATTCTGAAAATAAAAAGCTATTTTGACTGAATTACATAAGAAAATAGGTAAACTGAAAGGTAAAGATGATCCGGTTTGAGTCCATGGAGTTGGGGGTTTTATACCCGAAACCCAAGTTCTTCCTTTCAAGGCATTGTGCTTCTTCCGTGAGACATAAGCCCCATTTGTGCTTGTTGTGTGAGAGTAAATTCAAAGATGCAATCCTAGCCATCAAAAAGCTCATTGTGATTCTTTAAACTTCATCACAGCCGTGGGTTTAGTCCTTGGTAGTTGTGGGATTGCCAACTTGGCAATGGGTTTAGTGGAGGGGGAATGAAGTCTTTGTCTGGATAATTCGTGGAGGTTGAGTGTTTTGGGGAGAAGGAAAGAGTCACGGGTTTTGGGATTTGTTATGGTTATGGCGGGAAAACCTGTTATAAACAAGTTTGGGGTGACAGGGTAAAGGTTTGGGTGTTTGGCAACTTAGGTCCCCCAAGTTGTATAGGGGTGTTGCATCCATGGTCCTTGTGGTTAAATGAGTTTGAGGGTTTGGCAAGAAAGCCCCCTCAACTCATATAGGGTTTTTGCAAAGTCAGTCCTTGTGTTAATACAAGTATGGGGGTTTGGCAGTTTTGCCCCCTCTACTTGTATTTTAAGTAAATAGCAAATTCAGCCCTTGTAGTCCTTTTATCCTTGCAACAACTTAGGGATTTGGCATTTGTGGTCCCTCAAGTTGTATTTTCTGCTTCAGTCTCTCGGAGTTGACTTTGACTCTTGTCGGGGTTGACTTTGACTTTGACTATTTGACTTTTCTGTTGACTTTTTGGCTTGATTGACTTTTTGGCTTCGATTTGGCTTCGTCTTTTCACACTTTTCCATTCCGTGCCCAGTTTTGTCGTTTTTGGCTTTGTTTTTCGTCCTTTTGTGTATATCCGTTTCCTGCACAACACAAATGCAAAACAAACACATATTTGGCAATTTTTGTCTGTTTTTGGTCATTTAAGCTCATTTTAAATAGAAAAAGTATGTGTAATTAAGCACATACCAACAGGGTAACCAATGATCTTAAAGCATCTATCAATAGTATGATCATTAAAACCGCAATGCTCACAGACCAAACCAGAACCCCCA
>BQNB010007802.1:0-92261 GCA_026074375.1 Tanacetum coccineum | reverse complement strand
ATATAAGAAAATAAAGAGTAGGCCCAAAGTTTAATCTAAAGAATACTCAAACTCTTAACTATTGAAAAAAAGAAAAAAAATAGACGTATGAGAATTTTTGTTTGAGACGAGTGAAGAAAAAAAATAAGTTTAAAAAGTCGAACCAAATAAGCTCGAATAAGCTCACGACAACAAAACCACAACGAAAACACTAAACCCACCCGTGGCGAGTGATACCAAATGTCAGAACCCAAAATCACTTTCACTTCACCATGGAGACCAAGAAAAATAGATGAGGAAAAATGATAAGAATTGTAGAGAGAGGTTGGAGAGAATTTTAGAGAGAGAAAAACAAGAGTTGGTTAATTCATACAAGTGAAAAATAACAAATGAGAATCAACACCATTTTCCATAGTGGAAAATGGTATATATACCCTACACAACTACATGGGGCGTGTGGGCTTTTACTTAGGCCGGGCTCGGGATTGACTTAGGCTTTAGCCCGATACACATACAATATTAGCTTACATTTACGAGCCCGTTTTCCCTTCTAGCCTATTACAACGTATAATTAATTAAGTGACCGAGACCTAATATAATGAACGAACTTCCTTGTTCGACTCAATATTTTGAGGCTAACAATCTCCCCCGAAGTGAGTTCATTGTGACACTCCTTCATGAGATCAATGAGATTGCTTTTGTCGTTAAGATCTTGTGGTCTTGGTCTCTGAATTCGTTGTAGGCTTGTTCCTTCATGCTTTGTGATCTTTGATCTTGAGCCTTTGTCATTGTTTTTCGACTTCGGCTTTTTCGACTCAGAAATACAAGCACTTGAGGACATTTATAAAAATCCTACTGATGGTATTTTTACAAATTAATCTTATGATGATGAGGGTGCAGTGGCTGACTTCACAAATTTAGAAACTGTTATGAATGTCAGTCCTATTCCCACATCAAGGATTAACTCTATTCATCCTTCAACTCTCATTCTTGGAGATCCACAATCAGCAGTTCAAACAAGAAGTAAAGTGACTAAAAGTTCTAGAGCCCATGCTTTTGTAAGTTATATTCAAAAGCAAAGGAGAAATAATCATAAGGACTTCCAGCATTGTTTATTTGCATGTTTCTTGTCTTAAAATGAACCTTAGAAGATCTCTGAAGCACTTGAAGATGAAAGTTGGGTTGATGCTATGCAGGAAGAATTGCTGCAGTTCAAGATTCAGAAAGTTTGGATTCTTGTAGATTTGCCTTATGGGAAGAAGGCAATTGGAACAAAATGGGTTTATAGAAATAAGAAGGATGAGAGAGGAGTTATGGTCAGAAATAAAGCAAGGTTAGTTGCTCAGGGACATAGGCAAGAGGAAGGGATAGATTATGATGGGGTTTTGCTCCTGTGGCCAGGATTGAAGCCATTAGGATCTTTTTAGCCTTTGCCTCTTATATGGGCTTTATAGTCTATCAAATGGATGTGAAAAGTGCCTTCCTTTATGGAAAAATTGATGAGGAGGTCTATGTGTCTCAACCACCAGGTTTTATAGATCCTAAATATCCTCAAAAGGTCTACAAAGTAGTGAAAGCTCTCTATGGGTTACACCAAGCTCCCAGAGCCTGGTATGCTACTTTATCTACTTTCTTGTTGAAGAATGGATACAGAAGAGGAACTATTGACAAGACTCTTTTCATTAAGAAGGACAAACATGATATCATATTAGTACAAGTTTATGTGGATGATATCATATTTGGTTCTACAAAGAAATCTTGGTGTGATAAATTTGAGGCCTTAATGCAGAGTAGATTTTAGATGAGCTCTATGGGAGAGCTCACTTTCTTTCTTGGATTAAAAGTCAAACAGAAAGAAGATGGTATCTTTATAAGTCAGGATACGTATGTTGCCAAAATCCTGAAGAAGTTTGACTTTGTCAGTGTTAAGACTGCTAGTACATTGATAATGAAAGTACAATATGCATTGTCAAGAATCTAGTACATCACTCCAAAATAAAGCATATTGCCATTAGGCATCACTTCATAAGGGATGCTTATGAGAAGAAACTTATACAGGTGCTTAAAATCCACATTAATGATAATGTAGTTGATCTTCTAACCAAGGCATTTGATGTTAGTAGGTTCCAGTTCTTGGTTGTTACTATTGGGATAATCAATACATAAGCTGCATTAGTTAAGGGGAGGCAATATGATTTGTTGTATAGTTTGTATGAAGTGTTCAGGGTGCAGAAGTATTTTTAACCATCAGTGATGAATTTCAAGAAGTTAATTGGGTTTTCAAGAGTTATTGGGAAGAGATAAAGACGGTATTGAAGTATTGTTGTTGCCAAACTTGTTCATTTTTTGCTTGGCACAAGTTAGTACCGACAGTGCAAAGTTAGTACCGTTGGGCAAAGATAGTACCGCTATAGAGACGTTGAAGAAAATACCGCCAAGGGTACAAAGTGTAAATTGAAACGGTTTCATTGATTTTAGGTTTGCTAAACCTATATAAACCCATCTCAATTGCACAGTTCACTTACGTAATCACTCTCAAATACTTTCTTCCATACAAGCCCTAATCTCTCTCTCACCGACGATCACTAATTCAACCACAATGGCTGTTCTTGAATCGTGCCCTAAGCACAATATGGTCGCTTATTTAGAGAAGACTGAAGGGAATGCAGAGTTTCATGAGGTTATTGATTTTCTTGCGCGAAGCTCCATTCATCATGCTCTCACTGTAAGTCCAGTAGTCTCTACTACATTTGTTGAACAATTTTAGGTGTCTGCTAAATCTAAAATAATCAACAATGTAAGATACATTACTGCCAAAGTAGCTGGCAAGCCTGTGTCTATCTCTGAAGCATCAATAAGAAGTGACCTTCTTTTTGATGATGCTGATGGGATAGATTCTCTATCTAATCAGGCCCTATATTTGTTTGCTTTACAGCGCAGTGGGTTTATGAGCGGGGATTTAACAGTTCTATCATTTAACAAAAGCTTTATTTTTCACCCCATGGAGGTTTCTATTTCATACAATGAATCATTGTATTAGCTCAAAAAGCACCTCTTGGGATCTAATTACCACTAACTATTGCATCTGCTGTCATTTGCTTAACATCTAATCAGAAATATAATTTTTCTAAATTAATTTTTGATGGTATCATTTAGATGCAAAGAAGAAGTTTGTAATGTATCCACGTTTTATTTCAATCTTTTTGGATAAACAGTTAGTGAATGTACCAGTACCTTTAGATCATTTTCCTATAAATGCTTTGACCAGTAAAGTTTTCTCCTTTATGGTTAAAAAGGGTAAACATTTTTCGGGGAAAGTCACACCTTTATTTGCTTCTATGTTGGTACAATCTACTGAGGATGACGGTGCTACTTTAGAGAGACCATCTGAACCACAACCTACACCCTCTCCTCCTCACCCAAGTGACGCCAATATTAAGCCTCAGTCTGACCCATCACCTAGACCTTCACCTACTCCTCATATTCCTGATTCTATTCCAGAGGTTTCTGGTGGGAATCATGGAGGTCAGTCATCCAGTGATAAATCCCTTTCAGGGAATGAGAGTGACATGACACTCCAAAGTGTCTATGCTCTTTGTATCTCTTTGTGTACACAATCCCGTTACCAGAATAAGACAAATGAAATTAAAACACTTGAAGGAAAAGATCAAGAAGCTCAAGAAGCAAGCCAAACTGTTATTACCAACCCAGAGCTTGGTTGTAGAGTGTATCCTTGAAGAAAAGAATTAGCAGGAAAGAAACTCATTAAAGTATAACTGGATGACAAAAGGTGTATGTATCCAAAAACGGGGAGGAACGTCTGCCAAAGTGAACCTTCAGTCCATAAAGATCCATTGTCTTGATGTGCTTGATGATGAATAAAATTGATAATATGGATACTGAGGAGGGATGCTCAAGATGTGGGTCAGTTGTGAGACAAAGAAATGGAACAGTAACATGACAGAGAAAGAGGGTACTGAAGATGCAGTTAGTACGAAGATGTAGTTAGTACTGACAAAGAAAAAGTTAGTTACTGACAGATCAATGTTGTACTGGAAGATCAAAAGTATAGTATCTAATCGATCAAAAGATAGTACGATATGGAGGAAGAAGGTACCGCAAGGACAATGATAGTACCGTTAGCTGATGAAGGGTCATGGTACCGATGATCGACTTGAAGCAAAAGAAGTGCCTACTCCAATCACTTCAACAACCACTCTATACAAATGTTTGGGATGATGAAACTATTGCTCTGGTTCTTATCAACATGTGCACAAGCCAAGCAGCATTCAAGAGAAATGGAGAGAAAGGAGTTGAGCTTAAGGATGTTAAAGAGACTGAGAGACCTAGGCCTACTTCAACTAGATCACTATTGACTTTAAAGCCTCTTCCAAAGATTGATCCAAAAGATAAAGGGAAAAAGAAAATTGAAGAGGGGGGGAAAAGGAATTTTGGTCTGATACTGAATCTGAGGATATTTCATGAAATATAAAAAGAAGTTTAACAACTTGATAGGGATGAAGAAATGGCTAGAAAGAAAGTTGCCAAGAGGAATTGGGGAAAACTAGAAAAGAAGAAAGAAAAAGATTAGCCTGAGGAAGAGCTACAAAGACTGGCCCTTTCAGATGAATTTGACTTCATTCAAGCAAGAATTGAAGCTGATGACTTCTAGCTCTATGGCTTCAAGATGAAAAGGGTGTGAGTAGTACACTGGTAGAGAAGATAAGAGCAAAGTTCCTTCATGATACAATTGCAGCTCAAAGAAGATTTCTTGCAAAACAAAGAGCTATTGCAATCAGAAACAAACCTCCTACAAGAACTCAGCTTAGGAATCAAATGATGACTTATCTGAAGCATGTTGGAAACAAGAAACACTCAGACTTAAAGAGCAAAACGTTTGAAGAAATACAAGCTTTGTATGAGAAAGTGAAGAGGTTTGATGAAAGTTTCACTGCTGTTGGTTCCACTGAGGATGAGAGAAGGATTAAGGAGATGAATGAAGGAGTAAAAGACACTAATCAGAAGAGATTAAAGGAAGAAGACACAGCACAGGTACCTACTAAGGTAGAAGTGACAGAGCAGGGTACAAAGAAGAGAAAAGGGGGTCATATCAAAATGATTGCAAGGAAAAAGCCAAGAAAACAGTCAGATGTTGACAGTGATGATGAACATAGAAAATGCCTAAGGATTGTTACATTTGAAGGTACCATAGATAGTGAGATAATGGAGAAGAAATCATTTATTGCTAGGTTGAACAAGGTATCATCACCAGATGGGGACTATCTTGTTATATACAGAGCTAATGGGAACTTCAGAGCATTCAACTATCTCATGGAGGTACTTCATATATTTGATAGGCAAGATTTGTATCACTTATATAACTTGATGCTGGAGGAGCAGTACTCAGAAACTACACTAGAAGGGATTGAGTTGATTCTTTGGGGAGATTTGAAGATAATGATGGAATCCTCAACTGAAGAAAATGATCAAAGTGATTTCTGGAGTAATCAACAGGATTGGAAGATTGTCACTTGGAGATTGTATGAAGCTTGTGGAGTTTGCATACTAGAATTTGAAGATGGGACAGTCATCCATATGTTAGTTGAAAGAAGATATCCTTTTTCCAAGGAGTTATTGCAAAGAATGCTTGATCTGGGATTAGAAGTTGAAAGAGAAAGTACTGTTGCCCTTGATTTGATAAGATTCATTAAGAAACAGATTGATGAAGAGTGATGCTGTGAATGGACTTGAGAAGGGTTTGAGTGTTGGCTAACACATACATCAACATTTGGTCATCAAGTTTCACCATGCTTAACAGGCATAAGAACTGGCTAGTCCATAGCAAAACGGCCTTATGGTTAAGACTTCTAAAATCATTTATGAGTTGACAATTTACAATAAATTTGGTAGGGTTTTCAATCACTTGCTTCATGGTAAAGAGTTGGCTAGTCCAAGATCAAACAGTTCTTGGTAAAGACTACTCAAATCTGTTGATAGATGATAGTTTGCTAAAAACTATATGGTTTATCAATGCACCATGTTATGGCAATGAAGCATTGGCTAGTCCAAAAGTAAACGGTATTTGGTAAAGACAAATCAATTCCGTTAACGGTTGACAGTTTACCAAAAACTGTATGGTAATTAACTCACCATATTTTTAAAATAAAGAGTTAACTATCCCAGAGAAAACGGCTACTGGTAAAGGAACATGAAATCCGTTTATGGCTGGTAGTTTGCCAAAAACTACAAAAGCCAACTTAGTTGGATTGTTGCTGAAAGAAAGGTGTTGCAGTGTTTGCTGAAAGACAAAGTTGCTGATAAAGATGGAAAAGATTATTTAAGGATCAAGATCAAGATTTGTTACGAGTGTTGGATACATCCTCCAGAACTTAAGAAGATTAACCTGAAAGAAACATGAAGTTAAAAGGTTCAACAATCATGTTTTAGGCGGAGGAATTGTTGGGAATTGTTATTCCTGACTTAGTAGCAGTTAGTGATTAATACTTGTACCGAAGTTATAGTTTAGTATGACTAGTACAAAGTGTTAAGTACTGATCAGCATAAGTTTGTATCGTAGTAGAAAAATTGTTAGTACCGTGTTTTAAGAGATATGTATGAGATTATTTATTGGGGGGGAAAAATAAAGATATGTATTATCTTTTATGCATTTTGTAAGCCTGTTAGGGTTTATCCTTGGTCTATAAAAGGAACCCTCATGGTATAGTTAGAGATATCAGTTCAATATACATCTCATACAATCATATCTCATAGTGAGTAATCTGTAATCACTTTAACAGATTAATAGAAATCAAAGTTTAGTTTATTCATTGTTCTTCTTAATACTATTGTGTAGATTCCGCATATACAATTTGTATTCATAGTCAGTATTTCTATATAGTCAATCTGTATTTATACAAGTTGGTTATCACCCTTAGCAGGCTACAAAGATCTGTTCAGTTAGGGACTCACATAATGTCATCTGAACGCTTACTATACGAGTGAATATATGCTTAAGACAAGTTGTTATCATGATTTAACAGTGAAATGGATGCAGCGTACAATTCTGTTGGCCAATCAACTTGGGTAGTACAAGGAATACCAGAAGAAACTTGCGAGAAATGAAAGACAGTCTCATGCCACATCAATAGTCACAGGTTCAATATACCTGCCTACCTCGGGAAGTAGTAAACTCACAGAAGCACAAGGAAAGCTACAACAACCTTTTATTAAGTTCCACGAAAAGCTTCAGGCTTTTATCGGGTAAGCATAACCTGTTTTAGTCGGACGATAGGTTCATGAAGATTTGGATTTCGTTACGAGTATGTTGTCGGTAATTATTGCAGGCCGAGTTGTTTTAATAAAGCACAACCGCTTTACTTAGTGGCAATTACTATCCTTGAGAAATAATATGGATGTGAAGACATCAGGTACACAATTTGTTATTTGTGAAATTCAATATTAGGAAGATGTTGCACACTTTCTCCCACATTAATAATTTTACTGACCATGACATACATTTGCTTTAGTAGAAAACTTGGTCACTTCACCAATTGATACCCGTTAAAAACTACCTTGGCACTGCACCCCCACGTCGACATGTGAACAATTTTTTTTTTGAGTTTGTGTTAATCTAGAAAAAAATCAAACTTTTAGCCATAAGTGATACGAGGCTGTTATGGGACGACTACTGGTCTGTTTTTATTTTTTAATGTAGTAAGGCGAATCCTAATAAACTCCTTTATGTCGTAGTTTAAGGGTCAAATAATGAGTTGACATAATAAGTTTCATTACTAACTATAACAAAATATTACAGTATCGTCAAAGTTTTTAAAAAGTTACCAAAGTGCCTGTTGTTGAGATTGTTATAACAGCCATTTTATGTTTTCTTGATGAAACGTCTGTTTTTCCCAATTTAAAGAACGAAAACACTTCCGAACATCTGATATGTTACTACTCATGGTATATACCCAAAGAACTCAATTATGTTTTACACATTTTGCTATAGGCTTATTTGGTGAATGTAAGTAGGCTATGAGTGGTCTGCTTTTATGAGCAGAAATGGAGGTCGGTATATGCATGACGAGGCGTCACCACATTATGTTGATATGGTTCATCAGACAACATATGAGCATAAATTTATCAACCAACATTTCAATGTAGATTGGATGGCAAATAGATCCCTTTTGTCATTCGGCAGTGCAGGCTTACCTATTGGGGGGTTGAGGTCAGTGCTTATTTCAAAATGTAGATTGGTATATATGTCGATTTGTTAAGGACTCCAAAGTACTTAATGATATTGATGACTTCTTTGGTTTACAGGATTTAAGTAACAATGACAGTCATAGATCGGCTTAAAAGTTTTGCTCGAATTTGTTTTTTTTTGGATTAACACCGATCAGATATGTTTATTTCTAAGGGTCATCTAAATTTTTAATTTTTTTTGGTTGGCAGGGTTATAAAGATCAAGTAAGTGCCGATAGATTCTACAATGCATGGTTAGAGTGATGAAAAAACTTAATATAATTGGTAAGCTTTATATCATTTGTTTATGTTTGCGATTCAAGATCAAAATGGGTGGTGGTGTTGTTGATTTGATTTACCGGTATACTATTAAATTTTTTGTGTGTTTTTCCAGCTTATTGTAGAATTTGGTCTACTTCCTTACTCTTAGTATAGGAGTTTAATCTGACTACCTTTAAACAAAGCTGACAAATTATTGTTTGGGTAAACTTGACACACACTATAACATAAATGTTACCTATTATAACGGAACCTTTTTTTACTTACCACCTTTTTTTGTAGGCGGTTCAAGGAATCAAGAAAAATGTAGAACTCGGTAACAAGGAATTCACACAAGCCATAGAGTCAAATAACAGTAGCACACCAGAGCATTCGTTTTGCTTTTCCCAATTGTACTCACCTATTTCTACGATAAAAGAACAATGGGCATATAATTTTGTACAAAATGTTATTTATGACAATCTATAGAAAGGCTTTTGTTTATAACTTTTCATTTGTTAAAAGTCTCATTTAGTTACCATAGTTTTGATATCTATGTTATAATATTCAAAAGCCAACCCTATGGGTTTGCCCTGCAGTCAAGACGTTTCACATTGTATATTTATCATTGGTCATAAAGGTTTAGGTTATGCAAAAAAACCGCTTCCTTAGCCGAAAAAAATTAACAAAACTCGTGCGGGTTTTCAATGCTTGTTTCATACAAACTTGATATTTTTATTTGTTATTTATATATTTTTTTTAATTTGTATTGAATAAAAATTAGTTGGTTTAATAAAATTGTAAAAATAAAAATAGTGTTTTTAAAAGTGTAAATTAGATGCAAGTTATAGGAGATGATATTTTTGGGTATTTTAGTTAGATAAGAAAAAGCTGATGTAACACTGAGATGACAGTAACTTGCAACTTACTGCATCTTGTGGCCTTATAGCTTGTATAACTAAACAGGTCAAGGTAAGTTTAGAGGTAAAGGATTAGCTAGTTTAGGTCTCAAAGTTATATACTAATTAAAAGAAAAAATGAAAATTCATATAACCCATCTTTTATATAATAAAAGAATTACATTATTTTGGAGTTTTCTAGCCAAATTGATTTTATAGAAAAAAATTGGACAAATCATGTCGCTTGATTTTGACACTTAAGCAAAATCGTGCGATCTGATTGGTTAAAAAAGTCAAAACTGAATCCAATTTGATCAAAATTGAAAATTGTGACGGAGAAATTTACTGGAGAAAAAACACATGAAAATATATGTGTCAAATTTATGAAATAAAAACTTAAAAAAAGAGAAGATAAATAATAAAACTTTATTGGTTGAATTTTAAATTAATTATATGAAGTTAAGTATAAATTTATAAGTTTCCATGTATTTTAATCACTTCAAAAAATAAAAATATAACCCCTTTACTTTATATTTTAAAAAATACAACATCTATGTTGCTTTAAAAGTACAACATATATGTTGTTTCAAAAATACATCATATATATGCACAAGATTATTAATATCAAAATAAAAGCACAAATTCTTGTGTATGTAAATAAATACATGATGTTGTACGTATATAAACAACTCATTTTTTTCTCTTTATGACTTTAAGTAAAAATATTCAGAAAAAAATATTTTTACTTTATGCGTTTAATAATGACTCATTGTTATTTCATTTTATAAGTTTATCCCATGCGTACACGGATTTGAATATTAAATACGGCTAAAGTATTATTAACATGAATATAAATATTAAATGCAAGCACGAATTACTATGATATTAAAAAAAATACATGCGATTGTACTTATAAATAACGACTAGTGTAATTCTTATTTAAAGTTTATATAAGGATATCTGGAAAAAACATTTTAAAAAAACTTTATACTTTAACCTTATGAACGTTCACATGTGTTATTAAACTCGTATATTGGGTACAACATGATATCATACACGGGTTTGAGTATTAAATACGGCTAAATTATTATTAACAGTAATATAAATATCAAATGTAAGCACAAATTACTCTGATATAAAAACAAATTATGCGATTGTACGTATAACAACGACAAATGTAATTCTAATTAAAGTTTATATAAGGATATCTAGAAAAATATTTTAAAAAAACTTTATATTATAATTTCATCAACGTTCATCATGTGTTCTTAAACTCACATATTGTGTACAACATGATATCAATAGTTAAATTTAAAAAACATAAACATCAACGTGCACGTCACATAAACAAAGTTAAATCTTTTATCCAACAAAAATCTTTTACAAAATATAAATCCATATTAATACGTAATGACAAACTTTTACGTAAAAACTAAAATTTTAAACACGAGCAACTTTTATATGCTCGTATACTAAACTAAAATTTTAAAATAAATTTGATTCATGTGTAAACCCCGTGCGAACACGAGACTTATAACTAATATAAGTTTAAGTAAAATACAAAATCAAGACACATATTCAATTAAATCTTCACCAACTAACTACACATAACAAATTCTCGCCCAACATTTTTAGTTTATAGTATTTATATTTTATGTTTTGAAGACGTGTATAGTTAAATGGGTTGCCTAGTTGACCTGTTAACATCTGCCTAACCCGAGTATGAGTCGTTTATTAGACGAGTTGACATGTTTTTGACTCAAACGTGCTTATCTAAAACCCAAACCCTTTTTGTTTTCGTGTCGGTTTAAAGTTGTGTTGGGTTGTGTTATGAATACCCCATACCCTACCTATTTCATACTTTTTACCATGGTTGTTAAGATTCCAATCCTGATCTTAGGATCTTACGATTTTACGATACTACAAAGTAATAACGATCTTGATCTTATATGTAGGTTCCCGATTAACACTTTACTTCATAACCCGAACCACGAATCAAGAAAACTAGAGAGAGAGAGAGAGACGAAAATAGAGAGAGAGAGAAGAGAGAGTTGAGAGAGAAAAAGAAAAAGATATATTGAAAATTAAAAATAGAGAGCTTTTGACAAATTTATTAAAGAAAACTCAAATTTCATTAACTAAAAGGCTTGATTACATTACTTGAAAAGAAAATTACAAAAGTTTAAATGAAAATTACATTGACTTCAAACTTAAAAGCTTAAGCTAAATTTCCTCAAAATCTAAAAACTAAAAACTAACTAAGAGAAAAGATAGAATCCCGTTTATGTATGGAGTGAAGGGCTAATTTATAGACCAATTTCTGATCTCTAGGCTCCTTGGTTGTTACACACTCCTTCTTTTGGCCCTTAGATCATATCAATCATTTGGATGCTTAATTTGGGATGTTGGATCACATCTAGCTTCACACGGTATTAAAGCATGTTAGTTGAGTCATGTTAGGCCCTCTATGAAAAAATTATACAAATTTTATCTTTGCTACACTTCATTAGGCAAATATAAGAATTCTATTTTGTATAACATGAGAATGACTACTAGAGAATCTATTGCACAAGAAATTCAATTTGACCTAACGGTTGAATTACTTCCAGAAGTGAAGTTGGGTTCGGTGTATAACCCATAAAAATGGTCGTGTTTAGCCTGAATTGAGCACCACTAGTGATAGTTTCATATTTATTCTCTAATTTGATTAAATGGCTCTTCCTAAATATGCCTAATGATAATCTAACTGATATATTTTGTAATCTCATATGGAAGTGCAACACTAAGCACGTAAAAATTAGGCTTCTCCTTAGTTAATCTAGACATAATGCACCTCACATATGTGCCTTAAAATTTCAAGATGATAACTTGCTCCAATGTAACATAATTATATGTCTTCATGATTATCTTAATGCTTAACGTTCAATTGTTTAGCTATTAAATTCATGTCTATTATAAAGGTGTTTGTCTTTTTCTAGCAATTTAGATAAAATATCTCTTAGTTTATCTAAATGACACATGGTCCTAAATGCTAAATGCTAACAATGTTTTCAGAGTGATGTAATTTTAAAATTAACACATTTTTTGTATGCGTTCATCCTTACATGGCTACTTGTTAATTGGTACAACACTACACTATGTTAGCTTAATGTATAACAATTAATGTTTAAATGTCATATAGTCTTACACATTAATCTCGTTGGTTATTGTGTCGATGCATGCTTAGATAAACTTGCATGCCTATATCTATATGTCTTATGCATCTAGGTATATAATTCCCACACTAGAATATTTTTCTTCGCGTCCGTGTCATAAATCTAAAAAGTCAAAAGAATCATAAAATGGTCTTATCTCTCCTGGAGTCTTCACTCACACATTCCCTTAATCATCATCTCGCTTTCTTCCGAATGATCCACTCTTTTGTCAAGGGAAGGTTAGATACAAATCTAATACACATGAAAGGAGGTTTGACAACTTAAATATTTCATCCGAAATATTAAAGTATCTTTAAGTTGCGATCGCAAACGTTAAAGGTCATATCTGAAAATCCCTATTCAAGCCTTTTTAAAACATAAGTTAAAACGCGCTCCTTTTCTCTTCGGCGAAAACATTCTTTTCTCTTCGACAAAAACATTCTTTCTCTTCAACAGAACATTCTTTATCTTCAAAGAAAACATTCTTTTCTATTCGACGAAAAAATTCTCTCTTTGACGAAACATTCAATCTCTTTGACAAAAACATTCTTTTCTCTTCGACAAAAACATTTTTTTTCTTCGACGAAAACACTCTTTGTCTCTCGATCACACCTCTTCCTTCTCACTCGACCACGCCTCTTCTGTAACACCCGCCCAAAATGAACTTTGGATTGCGCAGCGAAAATAGCAATTTGGATGTTACTAAATAGAACCATTCACCAAGATAATAGAAAATGACCCAAATGAGACGTTTAAATCAACATGTTTTCCATTATTAATCAGAGTTCAAAAGTGTTTAGGTCCCCACAGAATCGCACCCACAGAATCGCAACCACAACCATACAACATTTGAAAGACAATTGCTTCAAATAGAAAGCATTGTTTAAACATAAATTAAGACATTGTTTTTGAAAGACCGAAACACACAAGTAGTCTTTCCATGAAATCCATTACACGCACGACACCTCCACGCCACCGTTTCCTTCATCCTTGGTTACCTGGGATAAAACATGTTTAAAACATCAACAACAAAGTTGAGTGAAATTCATAGAGTTTAAAATAATTATAGCAATCGTCTTTGAACACATAATTAGTTCTCGGGAAAACAATGCAACAAATGCAATGTATATCAACTTCTTTATTTTCACACATTAAGCTCATGACACTGAATGTTAACAGTACATATGGCAATTCATATGTTAAAGTGCCCCAAAATAAGGTATTATTGTCATATACCTACTACATTTCTAATAACAAAATATATGTTACAGGGTGCTCACCTACGGATTCATAGTCCGGACAGGGTTATAAAACCCAATAGATCTATTTAATGCATTAGCGTTCACCTCGCAAGGCAATTAACGGTTCATGAAATAAGGGACTTCAACAATACCAACTTATGCGGAAACAATCTCGTAATCGGGTCCAGCATACCATAAAATCATACGTGTTCGTTTTATAAAACAAACATGTATCCCCCTCACGGGTTTTTAAAACAATTAAAAGATTTAATGCGAGGCTATGAACTCACCTTAGCAATAGAATCCAAACAAATTAAATCAACAAGCGCAACTCACTTCACGTCTCAACCGCGACCTATATAATATATATAGCGGTACGTGACTAAAATTATACTAAATCATATATTGCATACTTGCACATATATATAACATTATTATGTATATACAATCATATACTAAAATCTCCAAGTGCGACGCAAAACATTTCTCATTGACACTCCTAACAATATCACAACACCTTTCCATAAAGTTTGCCGAAAGTAAGGATAATATAATCCGAACTTCATATTTCATCTTAATGTAATTAACATTATGAACCCTTTGCTCGTTATGAACTATATTTAAAAGTATACACAAGTTTGACTTTCAAAAGTCAAACTTCGTAGTTGACTTTTTACCCAAAAATAACCAAACTTGACTCGACCGTAAAATCTTCGTTTTTAGTAGTTACAACGCCCAATTTATATCAAAACAAACCTTAGAACATCCATTATCATATTCAAAAGCTTAATTTAGATTTCAAAAATTTCTTGACAAGCTACGGTCAAACTTAGTTTTCTGGTCAAACTTGGTTAACTCAAAGTCATACTAAATCGCATTTTTATCAAAATCTAACTATTCCAACATGTTTAACTAGCCAAAAAACATGTACCAACACTATCAAACATATGCTCATACTCAAAATATTTTCAAATCAATTTCGCACTTGAATCATCTAGTAACAATCATATAAATGTAATATCATCTAATTAAATCAAGTAAACAAGTAATTAGAAGACTCATAAAGCTAGAACAAAGTTTGATTTTTGTTTCCCCCTTCCTTTTGAAATTGGACGAGCAACCCAAAGACCTAAACCAAACCCTTTTCAATTAAACCTCTTGCTCAAAACACTAATCTAGCAACTAGAAACACACCCTTATACACCAAATCACTAGAACTTGACCAAAAATTCAACTTTCTCAATTCTTATTGCATGTGGGTTTTTATTAGTAGGATTTGTAGAGGATGAAACAAATATTAATATGGTATAGTTTGATTGTAATGCATGTCAAAAATAAAATGGTGGTGGTGGTGTTTGTCCTTGTGGCTGGTCAAAGTAGAGAGGAAGGAGAGGAGAGAGTGAAAATTTTGTAAAAAAGAAATATGTGAAGTATGGTGTTCTATTTATAGAAAAGCTCTTTGGCACTTTGGCAAAACTAGTCCCTCCATCCTTAATCTCTTTTAAAACTAGTACAAGCCTTCCTTTTTATTAATAAAATTTGGCCATAAAACTCGGATCACCACTTTCGTAAATATTTTTAAATCTGTCCCACTAATTTTACTTTAAAAACATTTTATTAAATCGTTAAACCTCGCACAACACGACCTTTAAACACGGTTTTTACAAAAACTCGGGTTAACATCGATAAATACAAAAATGACATATTTACGCTCTCGGAGCAGAAAAATAAATTTTATAGACCTTCTTAGATGCTAAAAACAAATAGAAACTAAACCACGGTTTGAAATTACCCTATAAATGGAAATTCTCACCAAACCTTATATAACATAAACGACTATAATTATTTACGTAACCAAATAGTCATCTTAGCTCGAGATAAACATTGACCTGAAACTCGGGTTGTTGCATTCTCTCCACCTTTAGGGAGTGCCGTCCCGGTGCTCAGCTCGACTTATCCGCTCTCTTCGCTTCGTCCTTACTTGTAAAGAGATGAGGGTACTTTTTCTTAATCTGATCCTCACGTTCCCAAGTAAATTCAGGACCTCTTTGCGAATTCCAACAAACTTTGACAATAGGTATCCAACTTTGCTTAAGTCGCTTGACCTCTCTATCAACAATCTCCACCGGTTCCTCAATCATATGCGACTTATCATCAAGTTGGATCTCTTCCATCGGAACAACAATATCACCTTCCGCAAAGCTCTTTTTGAGATTCGAAACATGGAATGTACTATGAATCCCTTTTAACTCTTCGGGTAGTTCCAATGTATAGGCTATAGGACCAACTCTAGCTAGAATCTTGAATGGCCCAATATAACATGGACTTAACTTCCCGCGCTTTCCGAAAGGCACAACGCCCTTCCATGGCAACAACTTTGAGTAAACCATATCACCAACTTCAAACTCTAACGGCTTAAGTCTTTTATCAGTGTAACTTTTTTGGCGACTACGAGCAGTCAACAAATGGTTCTTAATCTGGATGATCTTCTCGGTCGTATCACGGATCAACTCTGGACCGGTGAGTTGGCTATCCCCAACCTCATTCTAGCATACAGGTGATCTACATTTCCTTCCATACAAAGCTTCATATGGTGTAGCCTTAATACTTGCATGATAACTATTTTTATACGAGAACTCGACCAATGGAAAATGGCGATCCCAACTACTTCTAAAGTCAATCACACAGGCTTGCAACATATCTTTCCATGTTTGTATTGTCCTTTTGCTTTGACCATCTGTTTGAGGGCGGTAAGCGGTACTCGTATCCAGATTCTTCCCCAATGCTTTCTGAAGCGATCTCCAGAAATTAGACATAAAATGGCTATCTCCATTTGAAATGATCGAAACATAAACACCATGTCTACACACTATTTCCTTCAAGTAAAGTTGTATGAGTTTCTCCATACTATTTGTTTTCTTCTTAGGCAGGAAATGTGCTGATTTGGTCAGTCGGTCGACAATAACCCAAATCGTATCGTACCCACTCGGCGTTCTTGGCAAACCACTCACAAAATCCATAGTAATCCTTTCCCACTTCCAAACTAGACTCTCAGGTTATTGCATCAATCCAGACGGTTTTTGATGCTCAGCTTTGACCTTAGCACAAGTTAGACATTTACTAATATACGTAGCAATATCCGCTTTCATGTTCGGCCACCAGTATAACATCTTCAAGTCTTGGTACATCTTGTCCGATCCCGGATGGATAGAATACTTGGACTTATACGACTCATGCATAACCAAATCCCTCAATCCACCGAATCACGGAAACCAAACATGATTTCTAAAACAACGTGTTCCATCATGACAAAACTCGAATATTGGCTTAATCAATATCCCTAAATTTTCTACCCTTACATTATCCCTTTTCATCGCTTTCTTCTAAGCTTTACGAATCTGCGTGGGTAGATTATTGCGAACGGTTATCATCAAAGCTCGAACACGTAATGGCTTATCTCTTTCTTTTTTGCTTAAGGCGTCAGCCACAACATTCGCTTTTCTAGGATGATACCGAATTTCACAATCATAATCACTCAACAACTCGATCCATCTTCGTTGTCTCAAGTTCAGTTCTCTCTGATTCATAATATATTGTAGGCTTTTGTGATTAGTAAAAACCACACACTTCATTCCATAAAAATAATGTCTCCATAATCTAAGAGCGAAAACAACAGCTCCCAACTCCAAATCGTGAGTAGTGTAATTCTCTTCATGGACTTTCAAAGTAGAGAGGAAGGAAATGAGAGAGTGAAAATTTTGTGAAAAAGAAATATGTAAAGTATGGTGTTCTATTTATAGAAAAGCTCTTTGGCACTTTGGCAAAACTAGTCCCTCTATCCTTAATCTCTTTTAAAACTAGTACAACCCTTCCTTTTTATTAATAAAATTCTGCCATAAAACTTGGATCACCACTTTCGTAAATATTTTTAAATCCGTCCCACTAATTTTACTTTAAAGCATTTTATTAAATCGTTAAACCTCGCACAACACGACCTTTAAACACGGTTTTTACAAAAACTCGGAGTAACGTTGATAAATATAAAAATGAAATATTTACGCTCTCGGACAAGAAAATTAAATTTTCTAGACCTTCTTAGATGCTAAAAACAAATAGAAACTAACCATGGTTTGAAATTACCCTATAAATGGGAATTCTCACCAAACTTTATATAACATAAACGACTATAATTATTTACGTAACAAAATAGTCATCTTATCTCGGGATAAACGTTGACTTGAAACTCGGGTTGTTACATCTGCAACCATAAAGATGGCTAATCTCTTTCCTCTAATATTTCCGCTACCACCTTTAAGACAACCGTATACCTCGTCGTGTGATTGTTCTATGAATATTCACAATGCTCGAGAAGAGCTACATAACTTTGTGAGTATAGTTTATTATACGCTAACCACCATCTATCTTAACATTGTCAAGCTCGTCATCTATATCTTCATTTGTTTTCTTCTTTATTTATTTTTTTCTTTCACGGACGAAACATACCGAAGATACGTCACCATTTCCTTTGGGACAATGTCCATAAGTATATATCTCCATCAAAAAGGGTGCCTCTGAAGATAACATAGCCGACATTCTTTCTCATATCCTCAAGCGCGAATCGTTAAATTATCTTCGTGTAGGTTTAAGAATGATGGAACACATTCCATAGATCTCTCTCTTCTTTTCTTCCAGTCTTGATTCTAGTCCGTGTTCCATTCCATGTAATGACAACTTAATTACATCATCTGAAGTATTTTAAGCATTTTTAATTGGCGAAATGCAAATGAAAATGTCACTCCCTTCACAAAATTCGTCAAAAACCAAGCCCTCTCCTGTCGGCGGTCCAGCGGCCCCCAAAACTATTATGGCGGCCCTCAGATATATTTGGGACCGCCAGTAGCCGGCTTGTAATATCATTTATCCTTTTATAAATCGATAATCGAACACCCTCTCTCTTTTGCTACTATGAGCTGACGTCTATCCTACACCCAAACCTATGCCCAATATCTCTCTAAAGATCAATGGGTCATTCTCTTATCTCAATTCCCATAAGCATTGTTGCTTATGTTGGCAAAAGAATTTCATAATGAAATGCGTCTCATTCTCCAACACATTACTTACAATCGATATACCTATAATCTATCATTACACAATAAATTCCCTCACATGCAAATCTTGCTCCTCACATCTCGTAAACGTCTTTTCTTACCTCAAATGGTCTTTTCACTTCTAAACGATTCTTCTCACATTCAAATAGTCTTCTCACTTTTGATAGTCGTCTCACTTCTGATAGTCGTCTCACTTCTAATAGTCGTCTCACTTCTAATAGTCTTTCTACTTTGGACGTTTCTTCTCACTTCTAAACGTTCCTTTTCACTTCTAATAAGTATCCTCACTTCTAACGTCTTTTCTCACTTCTAAACGTTTCTTCTCTCTTTTAATAGTCTTGTTACTATTAAAATTCCTCTTATATCTCGTGAAAACTTAATTATTTCATCTAAAATATTTAAGTAATTTGCGAAATGCAAATGTCACTCCTTCGTAAAACTTTCCACTTTCGAGAAAGTGAAGAACATAAAGAAGATATTCAATCTTCAAGTGTTATTGAGTCACCGCAATGTTGAGTCTCTCATTATTCTTCCACCTTGAAAGAACCACCACCTTATTTCACATACCCACCTTTATTCCTCAACACTGTCAACTAACAAAACATCAAACAAACTTTTGAATTCCCAATCATCCACCTTTGTCTTGATAGGATCACTTGCACATTAATTGTTAGTGCAAATGATATATCAATCATTTCTGACAACCTTCTGTCAACACCTTCCTTCTTTAGTCTTACTCATCTTTCCCCACTTTTTAGCTCTATGAAATCTTTTTCATTCTCATCCAAGAGCATATCGTCTCCATCCTCGTATTATCTTTCTTTTTATCATTTTAAAGTATATATTTTGGCATATCTTGCCAAGTTATTAAGTGCCATTCGTCTACCTTTAAAAAGTCATCCTCATAATATTTGTGTGTCACCAAATAAACGAATCCCCCTCTCGTTTATTAAAAGTCGGTCGAATCTTAGTAATCATACGTCTAGATTATTTTTATTTCATTATTTAGATTATTGATTGCATGTGTCTAGAATCTAAATCCCTTTTAAAGTGTCATACTTTAAAATAACAACACCTAAAAGTGCATGTCTAGTTTCCCGCTAATATCTTGCTATATATATGTGCACTTGTCTACTAACTTTTTTTTGTAGCACACATCTATATCTTGATTCCTTGGTGCCCCAAACAAGGGGGAGCTTACACCTAGGGGGAGCACTTACAAGTATCATAGCATTTAAATTCTATTCATTGAACGTCTTGAGTTTCAATGGTAATTTATTTGATCCATGGATCCGCTAGAGTCGCTTTACAAGGTTTTTCATTATCATGGGGATGAAATAAGAAAGGGGGAGCTAGGAGATATGTGGGTAAATAGCATCGAGTTGGTTAAACTATGATGGTAGAAGACTTCACTGGTATGATGCAAGCTCACTTTTATAGGAAGACAGGGTTGGGGATTGTAAAATACGATAAAGGGCTCATTCATACAACAAATACTTCACCTCCTCCACTTTAAAATCATCCTTAACCTTAAGGTCCTCATCTCATACCTTTAAGTTATATACTTGAAGTACCTACCTCTTTTCAAGCCTTCTTCTCATTTCTCATTTCTCACAACCTCGTCTAAATTATCCAAGAAACACAAAGCCACCTCAACCTTATTTCTCATGTTGTCTTCTCATTCCTCCAACCAATATACTTGGATCACCTACCTTTTCCTCATTCCTTTATCCTATACACTCAAAGTACCTATCTTCTTTTCTTTCCTACTTCTCATCTCTCATGACCTTTTCTAAACTATCTAAGGAACACACAATCATCTTCACCTTTATTTCTCATATCTTCTCCACATACCTCAAACCTATATACTCGGAGCACATATCCTCTTCTCATTCCTCCAACATATATACCCGGAGCACGTACCCTCTTCTCATGTCTTCTTCTCAAACCTCCAACCTATATGCTCCAACCATAATCTACATTATACCTTTTTGCTTTGACAAAAGGAAGAGAAAGGAGTGTAAACGAGTAACTTTTAAACTTTACTATATGTTACAGTTTACATAGTTTGTCATCATCAAAAAGGGGGAGATTGTTATTGCAAATATTATGATATTTAATCTATACGATCTATTTATTTTTTGGTGATGACAAACATGTGACTTGTAATACGTAACGTAAAGTATGCAAGTTACTCGTAATCACAAATCATCAATGCATACATGCATCTACATCTCTCGACGTCTCAAGTCTACATCAATACCGACATTTGTTTGCAAGTTACTTGTAATCACAAATCATTAATTCATACATGAATCAACATCTCTCGACATCTCAAGTGTGCATCAAGACGGACATTGGTCTACACCCTGTGTAAATCGCATAAGGTATGTACAAACAACATTAAACTTGTAGGATGATCAAAGAAAGTCTTAACCTTACATTTTTATAAATGTAACAAAACAATTTTTCAAAAATCAATTAGACAAATCATTTTTGAATTATAAAGAAATGTTTTATGTGGTAATTATTTCAAATTTCAAATATGATCATTTCCCCCCCCCCCCCTAAAATAAGTCATTTTTTCACAAGATTTTACCTTCACCACAAAAAGACAAAAATAGGAGCGTCTGTCAGGGCGGTCCTTTAAATAGGTCGGCGGCCCCCTTAAATATCCGGCGGCCCCCTAATATATCTGGGACCACGGTTTCCTGACAGACAGTTTTTCTGCCCCTATAAATAGTGGCTCACTTCCAAATTTTTTTACACCCCTTTTGCACGAATTTCTTTTAGTTCTTTCTCTCTTAAGATCTTACTAAATCTCTCTAAACCTTTGATCATTTAACTTGTTTAATCTTATTTTAATGTGATCCAATCTTCTATCCGTTCCTTCTAACCTCAAGTGCAAGAGAAGAACTTTCGTCATCGTCAAGATATAAAGTTATGTAGTCTAGTTAGTACATTTGTAACATATGTTACATATAGATCGAGTCCATGTCTTCCAATCTTTAGTAGTGTGTAGATCCAAATGGTGTGTATATTCGAAAGGGTTATTTGTGGGTTGGTTAGTATTTTAGGCCTTAAAATACATTAGTGAAGTGGTAGATTGGGTCTAGCTAAGATTAGGACTCGACATCTAGCTTAGTGTCGAAAAATAATGTAAGCGACGCGGTTTATGTGTTTAGGCCATAAAACATAAGGTTTGTTATGTTGGGCCATAAAACATAACGGGTTTGGTTGTACCCGAAGAAGAACTCGACATCTAGCTTAGTGTCGAAAAATAATGTAAGCAACTTGTATGGTTTTCTTCGCCGAGAAAGGAGATTGTTGACTAGTGAAGTAACTCTCGAGTTGGGTACACGAGGAGTGGAGTAGGCCGAAGAGGGGCTTCGTGACCGAACCATTATAAATCATCGTGTCCGGTTTGCATCTCCTTTCACTTATCGCTTTACGCTTTTATTTACATTTATCGTTTTACTTTTATATTTGCATTGTGTTCATGATTGTGTGGATAGTTGCGCATATTGTGTTAATTGTGATTGTGTAGTACTTTGTAGTTAATATTGTGGTTGAGCTTGTATTGTTAAGATATGTGCTAGTTGTTTTAAATCAATTATCGACACTTCTCGTATTACGTTAAACTTGATTGGCGATTTAAAACAAAAGATTTAAAGTTTTTAAATGGAAACGTATTCACCCCCCCCCCTCTATGGTTTCCACATAAAAATTTGAAAAAAAACAACTAAAACATTTAAAAACAAAGAAATTTTAACTTAAAGATGCAAACACATATATTCTCAGTTTTTATTAGTTTTATGATATTGTATTTCTCAAAAGTGGTTCTTTAAATGCAAAAACAATGTATCATGAACTGAGGGGGAGTAAATCATTCATAAAATGATCTTTCACTGCTAAAATATGTGGTTTGTAATCATAATCCATTCACAAAATGAGGATTTTATTAAGAACATCTTTAAAAAAACTTTAATTATGAAAAAATTAATTGTGGAAAATTAGAAAATGTTAACAATCTCTTGAATAAGTTCTTTAATTAGACATTTACTCAAGAGGGAGTTATGAAATTCTTGATTTTCAAAATCTTCTCAGGTGTGTTCAAAACTACAAAATTAACTATCTCTCAATAAGTTCTTTCCTTAGATATTTTATTGAGGGGGAGTTATCAATTTTTTAGTCACTTCATCATCAGAAAATCAAAAATGTGTTCTCAAAAGTAAAAATGACTTCTTTTTTAACAAAACCTTTATCAAAAGGAAAGAAATTTCAAATGAATATTTGTTCAAAGAGGAGTTATGAAAAAATTTTGGTAAAAAAGGGGAACTTAACTGCAAAATAATTTAAAAGGTTTGTTGTAAAAATAGGTCTAACTTCAAGGGGAGTGATGAATTTTTTTTGGGCTATTAAAGTCTAAGAAAGTAAGTAGAAGGACTGAAAATGCCAAAATGCGAAAGATATTTTTGTGTGGGCAACTAATGTTTACGAGAGTAAGTAGAAGGGACTGAAAATGTCAAAAACGTAAAGCTATTTGCATAAGTATAAAAGGAACAAGTTTCATACGTAACCTATTACTTTCGTACGCACACAATAATAGCCTTCGTAAATCCTTTGCATTCTTTGAGCTTTCGTAACTTTGAAAACAACGATCCAAATCGATATTTCAGTTCTTTGTGATACTCAAACGTAAAAAACAAGAACTTCTTCGATTCCTTTTGTATATAACTATTTTAATCAAGTGTTTAATAGGTTTCATATAGATATAGGGTTTCATAAAATGAAAGTGTTTGTAATGATTAAAGTTGATTGAGGCAAAACGTAATTAAGTGTCTTAGAATACGATTAGGATGAATAGATCACTGATAACATCATTTGTGGACAAAATCATGAGGTTTCATAACTAAGATGGTTTCGTAAACTTGAACTTGTGCTTTCAGAAGTAAGATTAGACTAGAAATGTGAATAAAATGATGATAATCAGCTGAAAACCATGGAAAACTTTTAGTTTATTATTTAAGTTAATAATCATGTCTTATGAAAGTGTTAGGTTTAGGTTTCGGTTTCGTAAACATGTCAAAATGATTTTGTAAATCTTATTGGGCTTATAACTGATTTTGTAAATGTAATTGGGCCAAATGGTTAACTGGTTTCGTAAGTGACATATTGGGCCAATACATAGTTTCGTAAAAAGCTATTGGGCTTTTAATTTTGTGTTTTGAAAAACAACTTTAATGGGCTAAATTTTTTTATGAATACTCAAGTAGGCTTAATTACTAAACAAAATGGCGTTTTACAAAAACCAATGATAAATTTAGTTATAAATTCATATTTCTGTATTGATAGGTGGGCCAAATGGTAAAGATTGTGTCCAGTTATGACCATTTCCTGAATTTAAAAGGATGAGGATTGAGCAATCTACTGACCATCCACATATCGTATATAAGAATATGTTTTTCATAGCTAAATTTTTCGTTCAGTGATTAATGATTCAAATAATTTGAGGAAAATAAATGAATGAACATGGTGATTCAACTTATTGTGATCATGGATTCTCATGTTTCAACAAAGACAAATTTCAAAGTTTTGACAAGAATGTTTTAAAAACCGTTCAAAAATGGTTTATGACTAACTGTTGTACTCAATTGGGTAAATGGTCTAAGTCATGTCTGATTTTGGCCATTTTCTACACTGAATAGAATGAGGAGTGAGTGGCTTAGTGACCATCCAATTGTTGTTACATTAGTTTGGTTTTATAATCATACCTTTCAAACATCTTTGGCAAGCTTGTGATTTTGGATATGTTTTCTCAAATTTCTATCAAAAAGTTGTATCTTTGTGTCAAAAAGTGATACTCTTTTACTGAAAGTTTTTTATGAGAATATAAAGTTATTGTTGGGATTAAAAGCTTCTTGATGCTCTTTGGAAATTATGACTGCTAAATGGAAGTCAATACTGCTAAGTTAATGTTGTTGGTGTATAAGTTACTGATGCTAGTTCTGAGTTAATGTTGCTGATACAAAGTTACAACTGCTAACAGAATTACAACTGCTGAAGGATTACAAATGGATAAAGATTACTTATGAGATAAGTATGAGATATTTCTATAAAAGATACGTATAAGTTATTTGTTTAGATGATCATGATAACTTAGGAAGATGTTGTAAGCCTGTTAGGACTCCTTGGTGTATAAAATGAGGTCCTAGGGTATAGAGTTGAATGTACCAAAATCGTATCAAATAGTTTGGCATAGCTTCAAGGTTTTGTAACCCTAACACTATTAAGAGTGTTCGTTTAATATTGAGGCTGAAAGTTTGGTAAACTGTTTGTTATTGATCTTGTTTATTACTGTTTCATTGAAATTATTCTTAATATCATTGACTAGATTCCGCATAGTCTTTGATATTCATAATCAAAGTTTCTGTCATAGTTGTTTTGGATTTATTCAATACAACTTAAGATTATACAAGCTAAGCAAGATCTATTATAATGGGATCAACAAGTGGTATCAGAGCTTATGAGAAGCTTTGAATAAGAAGAAACTTTACTACACACAAGATCTACTTTTTCAAGAAGCAATGGAGTCTCAATCTACTCAAACCATCAAGATACCCATACTCCAACCTGGTGAGTATGATCTCTGGAAGATGAGGATGGAGCAGTACCTATAGTGCATTGATTACACTCTATGGGAGATCATAGAAAATGGTAATGCACCCATAGTAACAAAACTTATTGATGTTAAGGAGACGGTTATCCCTCCTATAAGTGTTGAAGAGAAGGCACAAAGAAAGGCAGAATTAAAGGCAAGAAGCACTTTGTTCATGGCCTTACCTAATGAGCATCAATTAAAGTTTAACTCATACAAGGATGCTAAGACATTGATGCAGGCTATTGAGAGCAGATTAGGAGGTAATACTGCTACAAAGAAAACTAAAAAAAAAACTTCTAAACCAGCAGTATGAAAAATTTGCTGCATCCAGCACAGAGGTGATTGAACAAACCTATGAAAGGCTTTAAAAGCTAATTAGTTAACTGGAAATGCATGGTGAAGTTATCTCTCAAGAAGACACCAATCAAAAGTTCTTGAGAAGTTTGTCACAAGAATGGGCTATGCATACTATAGTTTGGAGGAACAAACCAGATATTGATACATTGAGTGACCTCTTTAACAACCTGAAGGCTTATGAATCAGAGGTCAAGGGGACATCTAGCTCAACAACAAACTCACATAATGTAGCCTTTCTATCCTCTAGCAGCACTAACAGTGCAACAAGAACAGTTAATACTGCTCAGGGTGTTAATACTGCTAGCACTCAGGATGCTGCTGATGGCTCAAAAACTGCTGAAAATTTAAGTAATGCTATGATTTATTCCTTCTTTGCTAGCCAACTAAGTATTTCACAGCTTGAAAATGAAGATCTTCAACAAATAGATCCCGATGATCTAGAAGAGATGAACTTGATGTGGAACATTGCTATGCTAACTATGAGAGCAAAAAGATTCCTAAAGAATACTAGAAGGAAGCTAGACATGACCAACAAAGAAAGAATTAGGTTTGACAAGTCTAAGGTAGAATGTTTCAACTGTCAAAAGAAAGGACGCTTTGCAAGGAAGTGTAGGGCACCCAGGAATCAAGACAGTAGGAACAAGGAGCCTACCAGAAGGACTATGCAAGTTGAGGCAACTACTTCAAATGCCTTAGTGTCTCAGTGTGATGGCCTTGTCTATGATTGGAGTGATTAAGCAGAAGAAGGTCCAACCAATTTTGCTCTCATGGCTTATTCTTTAACAAATTCAAGTTCTTCTACAAACTCTGAGGTATCTAATAACTTAAATTGTTGTTCATCTTGTTTAGAATGTTTAAAAGATCTAAAAGAACAAAATGAACAATTAGTTAAAGACTTAAGAACAGCTAGGATAAGTGATGTCTCTTATAAAACTGGTTTAGAATCTGTAGAAGCTAGACTGTTAGTCTTTAAAAAAATGAGTCTGTGTATGAGGAAGATATAAAACTCTTAAAACGCGAAATCTATTTAAGAGATTTAGATATTAAAGAGCTTAAAAGGAAGTTGGAGTTAGCTACAAAAGAAAAAGATGAGGTTCAACTTATAGTACAAAATTTTGAAAATTCATCAAAAAGCTTAAGTGAACTTCTAGACAAACAGATAATGGATAAATGTAAAACAGGATTAGGGTATAATGTTGTCCCACCTCCCTATACTCGGAATTTTATGCCACCTAAGCATGATTTAGTTTATTATAGTCTAGATGATTTTGTTGATGTGAATGAGTCTGTACTTGAAATGCCTACTATTAAGACTAATGAACCTAAGACTACTAGGAAAGAAGATGGAGCCCCAATTATTGAGGATTGTGTGTCTAAAAGTAAGGAAGAAGATGCGCCTACGATTAAAACTGTTGAGATGCTTAATAAACCTAGTTTTGCGAAGATAAACTTTGTTAAGTCTACTAAGCAAGTAAAATCTCCTAGGAACACATATGTTGATAAAAATAGGCAAAACACACCTAGTCCTAGAGGAAATAAGAGAAATTGGAACCAACAGATGTCTTAAAAATTAGGGAATAATTTTGAGACGTTCAACGAAGCTTGTCATGTGTGTGGTAGTTTTGAACATTTGAGGAAAGATTGTAATAACTAGTATAATAATCAAAGGTTTGAAAAACCAGTTTGGACCAATGTTCAAAGGGTGAACAAACAGAATTTCTCTAAATTTACTCACCCCAGTCCAAAAAGGAACATGGTTCCAAGAATAGTCTTAACTAGGTCTGGCCCAATTTCACTTAATGCTGCTAGACCAATTAATATTGTTCAACGAAGAACAGCAATAAATAAAGAAGGACCCATGAAAAATGTTATTAATAATGCATATTCAACTGCTAGAAGGCCTTTTAACAAAATAACAGCAGCTAATAACAGTAATTTTAATAAGAGGGTTAATACTGTTAATGATAAAAATGTTAATGCTGCTAGGCCAAATGCAGTAGTTAATACTGCTAGGCCAAAAGCAGTTCTTAGTGCTGTTAAGGGAAACAAGGGAAATGCTGTTAAGGCCTCAGCATGTTGGGTTTGGAGACCAAAGCACAAAGTTTTAGACCATGTCTCCAGAAACAATAGTGCATCAATGTCCTTTAAAAGATTTGACTATGTTGATGCACAAGGCAGATCCAAGTCAGTAATGGCTTGGGTCCCCAAAAGAAACTAATTTTCCTACCATTATGTGCAGGGCAATCCACAGCAAGATTTGAAGGATAAAGGAGTGATTGACAGTGGATGCTCTAGGCACATGACAGGAAACAGATCCTATCTTACAGATTATGAAGAAATTGATGGAGGATTTGTTGCCTTTGGAGGTAATTCCAAAGGAGGGAAAATTACTAGGAAAGGTAAAATAAGAACTGGTAAATTGGATTTTGAAGATGTGTATTTTGTAAAGGAACTAAAGTTTAACCTTTTCAGTGTCTCACAAATGTGTGACAAGAAGAATAGTTATTGATCCCAATCTAAATAGATCTTTCTAGCCTGTTAAGGGTGGTAGCCAATTTGGATAGATCCAAACTAACTATAACACCCTGTGTTTTCAAGTCTTTGACGACGTCAATAAATGTACTATTTATTTTTAGTATTGTACGTGTTTGCTTTAAATTGTAAACGTTAAGTTAAATCGCGTACGCCAAAAATTAGCGTTCAATGTAAACGGGCATCAAACAATTAAATGTTTACATCAAGCAAGGGTTATATAATTATTTTGAGAATAATTATTAACTTGTTCATTTTATTTTTATCGGATACGTAAAGTGTATACGTTTCGCGATAAATTGCGTTTAGGCACTCCCGGAACCACAAAAACTTTCCTACGCTTCAACAAATACCCACTTTTATACCCAATACACAAAATTTCATAAATATATCATGTATATCTTTGTTCCACCGAAAATCATGCATCATATGCAAATATATACATGAAAAATGTCATAAGACTTGCAACTTGGTCAAATAAGTACCATACTTCATGTAAGTAAAGCCATACTTGTCCTTTTAACTCTTGTGGCCATACCAAAGACTAAGAACCATGCCTTGCACCTTACTTTGACTCCTAGACCCATTACTTGCACCATACTTATACATTACATAAAGAGAAGTATCATACATGCATAACACTTAACAAAAATCAAACAAAAACACCCTCTTTGTGCCCATATATGCTAAGCCCAAGTTTGGTTTGCCCTTGAGATACTTGAAGATCCTCTTGACAGCATTGAGATGAGAAGTCTTTGGAGTTACCTGAAAACATGAACAAACACATACTGCATACATAATATCAGGTCTAGAAGCAGTTAAGTACATGAGGGAACCTATCATAGATCTGTACAAGTGTACATCTACATCAAAAGCTTCCTCATCCTTTGTCAAAGGCAACTTGGTCTCCATGGGAGTGATGGCAGCTTTGACATTCACAAGAGCAAATTTCTTGAGTATCTCAGCTACATACTTGTCTTGAGATATGAAGATTCCTCCCTTGTTCTGCTTGACTTGTAGACCTAGGAAAAATGTAAGTTCACCCATGGAACTCATTTGAAATCTGCTTTGCATCAAAACTTCAAACTCATCACACCAAGACTTGTTGGTAGATCCAAAAATGATGTCATCAACATACACTTGAACCAACATGATATCCTTTTTGTTTCTTCTAATGAATAAAGTCTTGTCAATGGTGCCCCTCTTGTATCCATGCTGCTCTAGGAAAGTTGACAAAGTAGCATACCAAGCTCTAGGGGCTTGGTGCAATCCATACAAAGCTTTGACCACCTTATAAACCTTTGTAGGATGATCAGGATCAACAAAACCAGGAGGTTGTGAGACATAAACCTCTTCATCAATAGTGCCATACAGAAAAGCACTTTTAACATCCATTTGATAAGAACATGAACCCATAAATGAGGCAAGGCCAAAACAACCTGATAGCTTCAAATCTTGCCTACAGTGCAAAAAACCCATCATAGTCAATCCCTTCTCTCTTGTCTATGACCTTGAGCTACCAGCCTGTGCTTTGTATTCTGACAACTACTCTCCTCTCATCTTTTTGTTCTTGTGATACCCATTTAAGTAACCTATCACCTTAGCATCATTGGTAGTATCAACCGAAAAACCATACTTGTTCAAGCTTGAACTGCAACAGTTTTCTTCTTGCATAGCTTCAACCCCAGCTTCCATCTTCAAGGGCTTCTGAATTTTCCTTGGTTCCAAATTGAGAATAAAAAGCAAGCAAAAGCCAATGTAGTTGATCTTTATGATTGCTTCTTTGGTGTCTTGGTAAGTAACTCACTAGAGCATGAGCCTCAGTGAATTTTCTTGAGAGAGCTTCAAGTCTGAACAGGTTAGTGGATCTCCAAGGATTTGACTTTGAGGATGAGCATGTGAATCCTTAGAGTGGGATTTGTATAACATCTACCTCATCGGTAATTGTGAAATCAGAAATAATCCTCATCATCATAAGAAGCCTTTTCCAAAAATACCTTCACTAGATTTATATAAATCCTTATTGCAGGCATTTCATCATCTCGCATCAAGAAGACCTCTTCTTCATGATCAGCACTAGGAGAGATAGCTTCAGTATTGCCAGTATTAACCTCCTCAAAAGCAGTATTAAGGTTAGAACTACCAGTATTAACAGGATTAGTACTGGTAGGTACTGTTGTAGGTACTGGTCCTAAGTGCTTCAAAGCAAGAGCATCCAATTCTTTTCTAAAAGTCATAATGTCATCAGCAGACTTGGATATTGGTGTAGAAGATGGCTGCCTCGGGGAGTGAGTCTTCTTTGTAGCAATCTTTTCAGAAAGAGATGTAGAAGAAACCACCATTAGGTCTGCTAGGTCCCCCCCTTCCTTCTCAGTTTGCACATCAATATCAATGACTTCCTTTGAACCTCAGGGTTAAGCTGAGTTGCAAACGACAGGTATAATAGTTCATAGAGTCGGTAGATGTCAAAGTCAACATCCACCTATGGCCTATTCCCTGTACATTGGGTTTGTCTTCAAGAAAGTTGACATGAAGGTTTACCTCAACCTTTTTGGTTACTAAATTGTAAACCCTAAAGGCTTTTACTATTACGAGAGTAACCAACAAAAAAACCCTCATCAGATTTTTTCCATCAAACTTTCCTATGGGCTAAGAGTATTAGAGAAGTGTAACATGGCACCCAAATGGTCTTATGTAGCTAAGGATTGGTTTGTGGCCAAACAAAACTTCATAAGAGTTTTGTTTGAGGGTCTTGATCACTCTTACCCTGTTGAAGGGTAGAGCAAGTCAGTATAACTGCTTCTGCCCAAAAAGTTGTAGGTAAGTGTGAGTCAGCTAGCATAGTCCTAGCAGCCTCTATAAGGGTCCTATTCATTCTCTCAGCAACCCCATTTTGCTGAGGAGTTCTTGCATTACTAAACTCCTGTTTTATACCCTTTTCCCCACAGAACTCAAGCATAACCCTGTTTTTAAATTCTGTCCCATTATCTGATCTAATGATTTTTTACTTTTTTTGATTAAGTTGGTTTTTCTATCTGTCTATAAAAGTCTTAAGGATACCACTTGTCTCATCCTTTTGGCTAAAGAAAACCCAACAAAACCTTGAACAGTCATCAGTAATCACTAGACAGTAACTTGCATGGTTGATACTCCTCACAGAAGTTGGTCCAAATAAATCCATATGCAAGGTATGTAATGGGTGGGTCACATATCTATCAATCTTGGCCTTACAGGAGGCCTTCGTTGCTTTCCCTTCAGACAGCAAACACAAGTGTGGTCCATATTTTGAAACCTTGAAGGTAACCCTCTAACGAAGATTATCCTTTTACAGTTTATTTAAGTTTTTGAAATGAGGTGACCTAACCTCTTGGGCCACAATTTGCTCATTAATGAGGCGTTTTGCTATAAACAATGTATCCTTTTTGAAGAATCAACATTTTTCATATCAACAGTATACATTTGTGTTGCCTAGGAGACTTAAGAAGAACCTGGATTTTCATCAGGCATCTTGAAGTCAAGGACACCACAAAACACTCTTTTTCAGTAAAAAGTACTTGTAGCTTTTTATCAACATATCGGAGATGCTGGAGAAAAGTTAAAATGTCCAAGTTCTTTCACAAAAGCCACATCATCAAAAACTAAATTTTCTAATCTAATTGTACCTTTTCCACTGATACTTCCTTTACTTCCTCCAAAAGTAACAGATCCCACTTTGGATAGATCTTGATAATCTTCAAGATGGGCCTTGTTACCAGTCATGTGCCCAAAACATCCACTATCAAAAATACCTCTATGCTCCATATGCTTTCCATGGATGATCCTGACATACAAAAAGAGATTTAGTTTCCTACTTTGGGACCCATGCCTTCACAGGCTTGGTCTGCCTTGTGGACCTTGAGAAACATGAACATATGAATCAAGGGTTTGGTCCACTAGTGGTATGGAGTGTGGTGTTGTTTTCTCCAACACAACCTGCTGAGGTCTTTACAGCATACCCATTTTGCCTTAACAGCAGTATATATTTGACTTGTATGCTGTATTCCCCTTGAAAAGGGTCTATATTACAGGTGAACTTTGTTTTTGAAAAACATTTCTTGGACTTTTAAGATTCACCTGTTTGAAAGTCTGGTTGATAATAACTGTCTAATTTTCTCTAGCAGTAATTAACATTTGTTTGCCAGTATTAACTCAGATCCTCCAGACATATTTTAGTGCCAGAATAACAATACTGTCTACCAGAAATTAAATGTTTGCTTGCCATATTAAATCTAGAATCACAAGATCTTAAATTGAGTGCCAAATAAAATGCACACTACCAGCTATAAACATGTTACTACAGCCAAAAAAAAAAAAAAAAAAAAAAAAAAAAAAAGAACTAACTTTTTTGCTGAACATATTAACATTTACCCTACCAGTTTTAATAGTTCTGCTAGCAGTACTAAAGTTGGGTCTAATGTTACTTAGTTGTACTGGTCTGGGAGTGAACTGATTTGCTTTATTCACCCTGTTAGTGTTAGTCCAGGCTGGTCTAGCTTGCCTTGCATCAACATGAATCACCCTTTTGCTCTTAAGAGCAGCTTCCCTTGCCATCTTTTTCTCATAATAGTCACAATCCTTAATCAAGTGACTAAGACTTCCACACACAAAACATGGTTTCTTCCACAAAAGAATATCCTGCACCTAATTCTTTCAATTCTATTGATTCCAATACTATCTATTATATGAAGAAATAGGTGAGGGAGTCCTGTGTCCTAAATTGGTTGGCCTTAGGAGGTTTTACATGCTGTGCACAACTAGGGTCAACTGTCTGTGGGGGTGTAGGCACTTTTGAGTGAGTCTTTTGGGTGAAAATCTGCTCACTAAAAGGTATAAGGATAGAGTCATTATTGACTGAAGGTCAGTTACAGTTCCTAGCTCCCCATCACTGCCATTGATGGACAGGCATTGAGTAATGAGTGGAACTATCATTTGACACAGCTCCAAGTTCCCCATCACTGTCATTGGATGGACAGATGGAGAAAACAATGGAACTAGCATTAGACACTGTAGGACTAGGAGATTGAGGTTGAGGTCCATGTTTACCATACACATATAAAGAATCATCTATGTCCTCCTGTGCCCTAGGGGTATAATCACCACTAAGAGGAGGGGGGACACCTTTGTATCTACCATGATTAAATCTGCTATAAAAGTGGGATATCATAATATCCTTCATCTGTTTCCCTAAGAACAAAAATACCTCTACTCAGCACTCCTCATATCCAAGGGACTTCAGCATTGACTTTTATGCTATGTCCTAACCTAGCTTAACAGTTTTGAGCTCATCCCACAATCAATAAGCTCCAAAATTTTTAAGAAGACGCAAACCAAAATCAACAATTTATTTTGTAAAGCATCTTTGTCTTTGACAGCTTTCATTCCTATCCTTCTAACTTTTTTCAGCTTTTCATCTTTTCAAAATTTGGATATAGCTTGGAAAATATTAATTTTTCATTGAAGGAAATTGCTGTTTGTTGGAGGCTTTAACTGAGATTCTAACTTCTTAACAGCTAACTTATGGGCAACTAAAGCAGCTTCTTGGTCACCAAATTCAGATTGCAATTCATCATACTTAGCTTGAAGAGCATTAAATGAATCTAAACACAATTTAGAACACATTGATACCTCATTATTCACAGTGAAAGCCCATTAGAGCATGATTGAGTTCCGCATCTGTAGTCCTGCTCTACCCAAATGATTTGACCTTCATCAATAGTCATCAAGGCTACCTTTTTCAGTTCCATCGGCTTGAAATACCTTGACCTCTACTTGCTTCCTGCCTGCTACCTTTCTTTTGAAACCATTAAACTTGCACTCCCTGGCAAAATGCCCCAGTATTGTGGCAATTGAAAACACTCAACTTTTCTCTTATCAATGCCCACATGCATTTTCCATCCACTCTTGGCCTTCTCGCCTTCTATCTTGTAAAACTTCTTAATCTTTATGGCAGTCATAGCAATCTGCCAAGTTATATCCATCTCTTCCAAATCCTGATCATCAATTTGATCTAGGTCTCATGTATCAATCCACATCATCGCATGTGTGCTTAGAAAAGGAATGGATAACTCATTACGAAACAGGAGGTAGAGATTTTTTGTTTCTTTGGAAGAGGAAGTGGTATAAGAACTAAAACTTCCTGAGCTGTGGCTTGGCTTATGCTTGCTTGAAGAGGCTTTGGCTTGTGATAGAAAAGCCACATTCTCAGATGCCTGGGAAGAAGATGATGTCTTTTGGATGTCTTGTTCAAAGACACTCAGATTATTGTATAAATCATCTATTGACAGTGTGTCAATATTCTTCTTCGTTCTCATTGTCATGGCTAAACTGTCCCACGCAGGAGGAAGGGACCTCAAAAACTTGTGATTTGCATCTTCATCTGACACACTAGCACCAAGGGCATCCAACTGTGATAGTAGTTTTTGAAACCTATCATACCCTTTCTCCAAGCTTTCCTTAGTAGAGATAGTAAATGCCTTAAACTGTTGTTTTAAAACAGCTTTTTGCATTTTCTTCGAGTTCGGCATTACCACCAAACCTTGTCTGATGGCTGCCCAGATCTCTTTGGCATCATACCATCCATGAAAACGGCTGAGATAGATCTTTTTGGAACAGCCATTTAGCAAGTAAGTGTTCTTGCTTTCCTTTCTTTCTCATCAACAACATGTTCTTCTGTGTGGTTGGAGGAAGAACCCTGTATACACCATCCTTACCTTTGGTGACTCGCTTCTTTGAGTTCCCATTCTGAATCACTTTCCAGACCTCATTATCTATATACTCAAGATAATGTTCCATCTCCATTGCCCACGTATCATAATCATCTTTTTGAAGGACAGGCAGTTTGATGTTTGAAAGTGTATTTGTGGTGATTATTTGTGGTGGTTTTGCAGGAGCATCTCCTTTGTTGGATGTTGGTTCAGATCCATTCAAAGATGCATCATCATGAAGAGAAAGTTCCTCATCATCATGAAGAGAGAAATTATCGTTTGCAGACATGACTACTTGATTTTGGTGGAATAAAAAAAGGTTATTGAATCTTTGTTCATCTTGGTAAAGCCCTTTTGGTGGCTCATGAACCACTTGTAGGGTCCTTATCAACAGTATCTCAATGAGCTTAACGACTTATAGTCCCTATTTGAATAAATCCAAAGCTACTATGAGAGACAATAACCGTGAATACAAATATTGACGCGGAATATCAATATCTATACCAAGATGAACACAAGAACAAAATACTAAAATTGCTATTACTATTACTATTTGATTGTGAATGCTCAATCAACTGATATCTTTACAATACTATTCTACGTTCCTTTTATAAGCATAAGGAACCCTAAACGCGTTAAGAGATAATGCTTATCTCTTCCTAGATTAACGCTAAGAGATAACTATTACTATAATAACAACAGACTTAACTGTCTGGTCAAACAGTATTAACTTTAATACTGTCACACTTAAGTTAATGCTGGCAGACTTAACTTGCTCTACCAGACTTAACTTCTAAACTAACAGTACTAACTATTCAGCTATCAGTACTAACTTTAACTAACAGACTTAACTTTAATACTAACAGTATTAAGTCTGTTTACAATATTTTCCTAACAATTTGTGACATATCCAGTCCCTGTGGTTTCCAAAGTCTTTCATTTCCTTTTAAAACTTTCCAAAGGTTTAATTATTTTAGGGAAATGACATCTTTAGTCCTCCTAGGTGCAAACTTAAATGCTAAGTCCCACATTTTGTATTCTAAGCACTAAAGGTTGTACAAAATGACATCTTAAGCCCATGTGAGTTACTTATTTAACTCTCCATTAAGAATTGACCTGTTATTGTACAAAGACCTTTTCCATTTAATCCGTTATTTATTCTGAATAATCATTTTTAAAAGAATTTGAAGCATATTTCTCCTCCTCAAATAATATCCCGTTTTCTAGTTAAAGAGTTGTAGACATTGTTTGAGTGATATAAGTCTTTTCTAAAATATTTTTCTGATGAGACATTGATATTACTGATATGTTTCGAAAATCAAGACTTTTATACCACCAAAAATAAGATTTCTCTTATTTTAACAAATAATTACACTGAAACGTACACTTATTTTCTGAAAGCACGGGTTGTGTAGCAAAGTATACACAAGCCTTCGTATGAATATAAAGTAATTCATACCCGAGAAAAATGAATTTCCAGTTGAGAGGTCAAGTTTTCTTTTTGACGAAATACTTGCATTTAAATTGAGGACCGGGTTGCTGTCTGAAATAACAGCAAGCCATTGACATGTTTTGAAAACATTTATAACTTCTACTCGAAATTCATTTACAGCACCGTGTCATTATTGAATGACACTTCTAAGGCCGTAAATGTTATCGATTTTCAGAAGACATGTCAGAATTACATATTTTTGGATTTTTGGATTTTATATTTTTCTATTTGGTTTTATGGTTTTATGATTTTGTATTTTCTTTTTAAAATTTTTTATAAGAATGAAAAATCTTTTTGAGTTTTTATATTTTCTTATTTACATATAGTACATAGGATATGTAAAGAGTTACCACCATTACTCTTCCTCTTCTTCAACCAGACTTTTCAGAGTTTAGGGAGACATGCCTTTCATTCCAAGCTTTTCTATCAAGAAGTTCAATCTTTCTCGAGGCAAAGCTTTGGTGAATATGTTTGCTAGCTGATATTCTGTTCTGACGAAGTAGAGTTCCACCACTCCATTTTCTACTTGCTCCTTAATAACATGGTATCTCACATCTATATGCTTTGATCTTGAGTGTTGAACATTGTTTCAACATAAAGCGATTGCACTACAGAGGAATCTATTAAATTTAAATCCATAGTCTATTAGTTGTGATCACATCCATAAGATTTGAGCACAACACCCAGATAAAGCTATATATTCAGCCTCTGTACTAGACATAGAAGTGCTCTTTTGCTTCTTGGATGACCAACTTACAAGTTTATCCCCCAAGAATTATGCACTTCCAGATGTGTTGTGTCTAGTATCTTGACACCCAGCGTGGTCTGCATCTACATATGCTGTTAGAGTAATGCAGGAATCTTTCAAATACAAAAGACCCGTATCACTGGTTCCTTTCAGGTATTGAAATGTTGGGATTAAAAGCTTTTGATAAGTTAAAATGCTCATTAGTGTTGCTGGTACAAAGTACAACTGCTCAAGGATTAAGACTGCTGAAAAGATAAAGATTGATTGGAGATCAAGAATACTTACGTGATAAGTATGAGTTATCTATAGAAAGGATCTTAGTGAATATTCTAAATTTTTGTAATATATTGTAAATCAACTAGGACTCCTTGGTGTATAAAAGGAGGTCCTCAGGCATAGAGATTGACATCTTTTTCATTATTCTGTCAATCTATTCATAGCTTCAAGGTTCTGTAACCCTAACACTATTAAGAGTGTTCGTATTATATTGAGGCTGAAAGTTTGGTAAACTGTTTGTTATTAATCTTGTCACAATACTGTTTTTATTGAAATTTTTTCGTAGTAGCATTGACAGATTCCGCATAAGGTCTTTGATTATTTACATCAAGTTTCCTAATCATAGTGTTTTGGATTTATTCAATACAACTTAGCCTTATACAATCTAGCAGATCTATTCATTGGGAATCAACAAGTGGTATCAGAGCTTGTAAGAACTTTGAATAAGAAGAAACTTACTACACACAAAAAAAGATCTACTTTTTCAAGAAGCAATGGATTCTCAAACTACTCAAACCATCAAGCTACCCATACTCCAGCCTGGTGAGTATGATCTTTAGAAGATAAGGATGGAGCAGTACCTATAGTGCATTGATTACACTCTATGAGAGATCATAGAATATGGTAATGCTCCTATAGTAACAAAAACTGTTAATGGTAAGGAGACTGTTATCCCTCCTATAAGTGTTGAAGAAAAGGCACTAAAAAGGGCAGAGTTGAAGGCAGAAGCATCGTGTTAATGGCCCTTACCCTAATGAGGCATCAATTTAGTTAACAATACAAGGATGCTAAGACACCGATGCAGGCTATTGAGAAAAGATTTGGAGGTAATACTGCTACAAAGAAAACTTAGAAAAATCTTCTGAAGCAGCAGTATGAAAACTTTGCTGCATCCAGCACAAAAGTGATTGAGCAAACATATGAAAGGATTCAAAAGCTAATTAGTCAACTGGAGATGCATGGTGAAGTTATCCCTTAAGAAGACATCAATCAGAAGTTCTTGAGAAGCTTATCACAAGCATGGACTATGCATACCATTGTGTGGAGGAACAAACCAGAGATTGAGAATTTAAGTTTGGTTGACCTCTTCAACAACCTGCAAGCTTATGAATCAGAGGTCAAGGGGACATCTAACTCAACTACAAACTCACACAATGTAGCCTTTCTGTCCTCAAACAGCACTAACAGTGCAACTAGATCAGTTAATACTGCTCAGGGTGTTAATACTGCTAGCACTCAGGGTGCTGCTGATAGCTCAACAACTGTTGAAAATTTTAGTGATGTTGTGGTTTATTCCTTCTTTGCTAGCCAACCAACTACTCCGCAGCTTGATAATGAAGATTTACAACAAATCTATCCTGATGATCTAGAAGAGATGGACTTAAGGTAGAACATTGCTATGTTGACTATAAGGGCAAAGAATTCTCTAAAGAATACTAGAAAGAAAGCTAGAACATGGCCAACAAAGAAGAATTGGGTTTGAGAAGTCCAAGTGGAGTGTTTCAACGCACAAGAGAGGACACTTGTAAAGGGATGTAGGGCACCCAGGAATCAAGACAGCATGAACAAGGAACCTACAAGAAGGACTGTGCCAGTTGAGGAAACTACTTCAAATGCCTTAGTGTCTCAGTGTGATGGCTTTGGCTATGATTGGAGTGACCAAGAAGAAGAAGGTCCAACCAAATTTTGCTTCATGGCTTATTCTTTCAACACGTTTAATGTTCCATCTATAAACTCTGAGTATCAATGACTTAAATTGTTGTTCATGATCTATTTAGAATGTGTCCCAAAAATCCTAAAAGAAACAAAATGACAATTAGTTAAAGACTTAAGAACAACTAGGATAACTCTTGTCTCTTATAAAACAGGTTTTTAGAATCTTTAGAAGCTAACTGTTAGTCTTTAAGAAAATGATCATGTGTAACGAGGAAATATAAACTTATAAACGTGAAATCTATTTAAAGATTTAGATATTGCAAGCTTAAAAGGAAGTTAGAGTTGCTAACAAATAAAGGTGAGGTTCAACTTACATTACAAATTTGAACTTCATCACAAAAACTAAGTAAAACTTCTAGACAGACAATAATGGGATAAGTGAAAACAGATTAGGGTATAATGTTGTCCCACCTCCCTATACTGGGAATTTTATGCCACCAAAACCTGATTTAGTTTATCCTAGTCTAGATGATTTTGTGGAAGTGAATGAGTCTGTTAGTGAGTCTATAGTTGAAAAGCCTACTGTTGAGACTAATGAACCTAAGACTGCTAGGAAAGAAAATGGAGCCCCAATTATTGAGGATTGGGTATCTGATAGTGATGAAGAAAATGTGCCTAAGGTTAAAACAGTTGAGATGTTTAATAAACCTAGTTTTGCTAAGATAAACTTTGTTAAGTCTACTAAGCAAGTAAAATCTCCTAGGAAAACATCAGTTGATAAAAATAGGCAAAACACACCTAGTCCTAGAGGGAACAAGAGAAACTGGAACCAACAGATGTCTCAAAAATTAGGGAGTGATTTTAAGATGGTCAACAAAGCTTGTCATGCGTGTGGTAGTTTTGATCATTTGAAGAATGATTGCAATAACTGGTATAATAATGGAAGATCTGCAAAATTAGTTTGGACCAATGTTTAAAGAGTGAACAAACAGAATTTCTTTAAATTAACTCACCCTAGTCCAAAAAGAAACATGGTTCCAAGAACAGTCTTAACTAGGTCTGGCCCCATTTCAGTTAATACTGTTAGACCAGTTAATACTGTTCAACTAAGAACAATAGTGAATAATGTAGGACCCATGAAAAATGTTATTAATAATGCATCTTTAACTGCTAGAAGGCCTTTTAACAAAATAACATCAGCCAAGAACAGTAATATCACTAAAAAGGTGAATAATGTTAAGGGAACAAGGGTTAATACTACTAGGCCAAAAGCAGTTATTAGTGTTGTTAAGGGAAACAATGGAAATGCTGTTAAGGCCTCAACATGTTGGGTTTGGAGACCAAAGCACAAAGTTTTAGACCATGTCTCCAGAAACAATGGTGCATCAATGTCCTTTAAAAGATTTGACTGTATTGATGCACAAGGTAGATCCAAGTCAGTGATGGCTTGGGTCCCCAAAAAAAATTAATTTTCCTACCACTATGTGTAGGGAAATCCACAGCAAGATTTAAAGAATAAAGGAGTAATTAATAGTGGATGCTCTAGGCACATGACAGGAAACAGATCCTATCTTATAGATTATGAAGAAATTAATGGAGGATTTGTTGCCTTTGGAGGTAATTCCAAAGGAGGGAAAATTACTAGAAAAGGTAAAATAAGAACTAGTAAATTAGATTTTGAAGATGTGTATTTTGTAAAGGAACTAAAGTTTAACCTCTTCAGTGTCTCACAAATGTGTGACAAGAAGAATAGTGTTCTTTTTACTAATACTGAATGTGTTGTTCTGTCTCCATACTTTAAGTTAACTGATGAAAGTCATGTTTTACTTAAAGTTCCTAGAAAGGATAACGTATCATGTTACAGGTGATTTAAGAATGTTATTCCTTAAGGAGGTCTCACTTGTCTCTTTGCAAAAGCCATACCAGATGAATCTAAACTTTAGAATAGGAGGCTTGGACATGTAAATTTCAAAACAATGAATAAACTGGTAAGGGGAAACCTTGTAAGAGGTTTACCTTTAAAACTTTTTGAAATTAATCAAATCTGTGTTGCTTGTCAGAAGGAAAAGCAACACAAAGCTTCTTGTAAGACCAAAACAGTCAGTTCAATCAGCCAACCATTACAAATGTTGCACATGGATTTGTTTGGCCCAACATTTATAAAGAGTTTAAGGAAAAAGATGTACTACCTAGTTGTCATAGATGATTTTAGTAGGTTTAGTTGGGTTTTCTTTTTAGCCACTAAGGATGAAACTAGTAAAATCCTTAAAACATTCATTACAGGCATAGAAAATCTAATAGACCTTAAGGTAAAAGTGATTAGATGTAACAATAGGACTGAATTCAAGAATAGGGTCATGAATCAGTTTTGTGAAATGAAGGGTATTAAGAGGGAATTTAGTGTTGCTAGGACTCTACAACAAACTGAAGTAGCAAAAAGGAAAAATAGGACACTAATAAAGGCTGCTAAGATTATGCTAGCTGATTCAAATTTACCAACAACTTTCTAGGCTGAAGTAGTTAATACTGATTGTTATGTCCAAAATAGGATGTTAGTTATCAAGCCTCACAACAAGACCCCTTATGAACTTTTTCTAGTAGAAAACTTTCCTTAAGTTTCATGAGACCGTTTAGGTGTCCTGTTACAATCCTTAATACCATAGATCACCTAGGTAAGTTTGATGGAAAGGCTGATGAAGGGTTCTTTTTAGGATACTCTACTAATAGCAAAGCATTTAGAGTATTCAACAGTAGAACTAGAATAGTAGAAGAGAACCTGCTTGTTTAATTTAGTAAGAATACACCTAATATTGCAGGAAGTGGACCAAAATGGCTTTTTGATATAGATGCACTAACAAAGTCTATGAACTATAAGCCAGTTGTTGCAGGGAATCAATCTAATGGTAGTGCAGGTACAAAAGCATGTGATAATGCAGGTAAAGCTAGAATGGAGACATTACTTGGCAAAGATTACATACTGCTACCAGTGTGGCCTGCTGATCTACTATTCTCTTAAAGTTCAAAGGATTCTCCTGATGATGGATTCAAACCATCAGGAGAGGAGGAAAAGAAGGATGTTAAAGATCCAGAGAATGAAGATAGTGAGGTTCCAAGTATAGAGGAGTCAAGAGTTAATGAAGAGAAGGATGTTAGTGTTAACAACACTAACACTATTAATACTGTTAGTCTAACTGTTAATGCTGTTGTGATAGAGAATAATGTTGTTGATGAAAATATAGTATATGGATGTGCTGATGATCTAAATATGCATGAATTGGAAGATATTGTTTATTCAGATGATGAAGATGTTGGTGCAGAGGCTGGCATGAACAATTTAGATACATTTATGCATGTCAGTCCTATTCCAACTACAAGAATTAATAAAGATCATCCAATTGAACAAATTATTAGAGATTTGAATTCAGCACCTCGAACCAGAAGGATGACAAAGAGTGTGACTAAACATGTTATGTTTAGTTTATTACAGCAGAGGACCAACCATAAAGACTTTCAAAATTGTCTGTTTGTATGTTTCTTATCATAAGAACAGCCCAAGAAGGTAATCCAAGCATTAAAAGATCCAAGCTGGATAGAAGCTATTCAAGAGGAGCTTCTGCAGTTCAAGTTACAACAGGTTTGGACCTTGATGGATTTACCTAATGGCAAAAGGGCCATTAGTTCTAAATGTGTGTACAAGAACAAGAAAGATGAAAGAGGTATTGTGATTAAAAATAAAGCAATATTGGTTGCTCAAGGATACATACAAGAAGAATGAATAGACTATGATGAGGTTTTTGCTCCATTTGCCAGAATTGAAGCAATCAGGTTATGCTTAGCATATGCCTCATTTAAAGACTTTGTGGTGTATCAAATGGATGTTAAGAGTGCTTTTCTTTATGGTAAGATTGAATAGGAAGTCTATGTTTGTTAACCACCAAGATTTGAAGACCCATACTTTCCTAACAGAGTATATAAGTAGAAAAGGCACTTTATGGACAGCATTAAGCTCTTAGAGCTTGGTATGAAACCTTGTCAACTTATTTATTAGACAATGGGTTTCAGAGAGGAAAGATAAAAAAGACTTTATTTATCAAAAGGGACAAAGGTGATATTCTGTTAGTTCAAGTGTATGTAGATGATATCATTTTTGGCTCTACAAAGAAATCATTATGCACTGAATTTGAGAAGATGAGGCATACGAAGTTTCAAATGAGCTCTATGGGTGAACTCACATTCTTTCTAGGACTGCAAGTGAAGCAGAAGGAAGATTGGATTTTTATAAGTCAAGACAAGTATGTGACTGAGATTTTGAAGAAATTTGGCTTTAATGATGTCAAAACAGCAAGCACCACCCATAGAAACCCATAATCCTTTGGTCAAAGATGCAGATGGTGAAGATGTAGATGAACACTTGTATATATTCTTGTTGGATCATTGATGTATCTAACTTCTTCATGGCCTGATATTATGTTTGCAGTATGTGCTTGTGCATGATTTCAAGTTAATCCTAAAAGTTCACATCTTCATGTTGTGAAAAGGATCTTTAGATACTTAAAAGGTCAACCTAAATTAGGCCTTTGGTATCTCTAGGATTCACCTTTTGATTTAGTGGCATATACTGACAGTGACTATGCAAGAGCAACCTTAGATAGGAAGTCCACAACATGAGGTTGTCAAATCTTAGGGTGTAGATTGATTTCATGGCAATGCAAGAAGCAGACTGTGGTTTCTAATTCAATAACTAAAGTTGAGTATATAGCTGCTTCTAATTGCTGTAGACAGGTGCTTTAGATTCAAAATCAATTGCTGGATTATGGATATAACTTTATGCAGACTAAGATTCATATTGATAATGAGAGTACTATTTGCATAGTGAAGAACGCTATTTTTTACTCAAAGACAGAGCACATTGAGATTAGGCATCACTTTATCAAAGATTCCAATAAGAAGAAGCTTACTCAGATGATCAAGATTCACACAGATCATAATGTTGCAGATTTACTCATAAAATCATTTGATGTTAACATATTTCAATATCCAATTGCAAGTATTGGAATGCTTAACCTCTATTGATTAAGGGGAGGTTAATTGTGTTAATGTGCAGCGGATTATTCACAAATGATGATTGGAATGGAATGGAATGCAAAAGCTGATAAGGATGGAAATTTGAGTTAGTGCTGGTAACTTCAAGTTTATGTTGTTAAGTATAATTACTGCTGCTAGTTATACTTAATACTGCTGAGTCAATACTGTTAGTTATACTTACTACTGCTAGTATAACTAATATAGTGAGAATTGAGAAAGTTGGTTAGAATAAAAATAGAAAGAGAGTTGTGTGACAAAAATAGATAGAGTGAATTGGTGAGAAAAAGAATTGAGAGATATAGTGAGCTAAAAAATAGAAAGAGAGACGTGTGAAATAAAAATAGATAGAGTGAATTAGCGAGAAAAAGAATTAAGAGATGTGGTGAGTTGAAAAACAAAAAGAGAGTTAAATATTATCAAAAACAAATAGAGAGAAAGGTGAGCTAAAAGAATTGAGAGAAAGCAAAAACAGACAGAGAGAATTATGAGTAAAAAGAATTGAGAGAAATCAAAAATAGACAGAGAGATTTTGTAAGCTAAAATGTTAATTTGATGATGGAAAAGTTGTTTAGAATGAAAATGAAGTTAATGCTGGTGATTCATAATTAATGCTGCTAGGCATAAACTTACTACTGCTAGGGAAAGTTAATGCTGCTAGGCATAAACTTACTACTGCTATTGAAAGTTAATGCTGCTAGGCATAAACTTACTACTGCTGGGGAAAGTTAATGCTGCTAGGCATAAACTTACCACTACTGTTGAATGTTAATATTGTTGAGGGTCATTTCATAAATACTTCGATTAAGGGTTTCAATCACTCATTCAATCGATTTGAATCTTTTACATACTCTCTAATCACAAATCCTAACTCAACTTCATCATTTTTCATCAAAACCCAACACAATGTCGGATCTAAAGTTTGCTGATACTCACAATTTAGTTGCATTTTTGGAGAAACCTACTAAAAGTGAAGGGTTTGAGGAGATAGTTGATTTTCTGAATGCGAACCCTATCAAATATGCTTTAACTGTTCATCCTACAGTCTATTGTTCATGTGTTAAACAGTTCTGGGATACTATCAAAGCAAAAACGGTTAATGGGGAAGTATAATTACAAGCCCTAGTGGATAAAAAGAAGGTGATCATAACTGAATCCACTATAAGGAGAGTTATTTAACTAGAAGATGCTAAAGGTACTGAATGTCTACCCATTGCTATCATTTTTGAAAAACTAATAAGAATGGGGTATGAAAAACTTACTCAGAAGCTTACATTTTATAAAGCTTTCTTTTCTCATCAATGGAAGTTTTTAATTCATACAATTTTGCAATGCCTAAGTGCTAAGACTACTGCATGGAACGGATTTAGTAGCACTATGGCCTCTGCAATAATTTGCTTAGCCACAAACTAAAAATTTAACTTTTCTAAGTATATCTTTGATAATATGGTAAAGAATGTTGATAGTATGGTACAATTCTGGATGTATCTGAGATTCGTGCAAGTATTTGTTAATCTACAACTTGGAGATATGTCACATCACAAAAAGATTTATGTTACCCCCTTTCACACAAAGAATATTTTTGCTAACATGAAGAGGGAAGGAAAAGGTTTTTCTGGAACAATCACACCTTTATTTCAAACAATGATGGTTCAAGCTCAGGAAGAAATGGGTGAAGGTTCAGCTAATCCCACTGATCCCCATCATACACCCACTATTACTCAACAATCTACATCACAACCTCAGAAGAAACAACCTAGGAGGAAACAGAGGAAGGACACTGAAGTTTCTCAACCTAGTGGTCCTACAGAACCTATGGCAGATGAGACTGAAAATGTGGAAAGTGTACCTACACATTCCAATGATCCACTGCTCAGTGGTGAGGATAGTCTGAAACTCAATGAATTGATGGAACTTTGTACCAACTTACAAAAGAAGGTTCTTGACTTGGAGACTACAAAGACCATTCAAGCACTTAACGATCTCTAATAAAATGGTATAGAGCCTGGTGGCTCGTGATATCTAGGATCTCAAGGTTTTTGTTTCGTGTTTTATTTTTCTGTTTTCGTGAACAGCAGATTCGGTGATGAACATAATTTTTTCAAATACCCTAATTTTTTTGGATTGGTTTTTGGTTGCCATACTATACTTCCTGATTGTTACTTATTGGGACGTATTAACAGCTTTATTTGAATATAGCAGGATCATATATGGTATGTTTTTATTCGCTAAATTATGACTATGGTTTATACACTTAATGCTGCCAATTCAAAACTTATGCTGCTGTGAGAAAATGAGTTGCAATTAAATGGGCTTATTCGATATAGTTGCAACAATTAATAAGCCCAAATCGATAATGCTTGCTAATGGCATAATATTAAGTGCTGCCATTTAATTAATGCTGCCAAAGATTATTTTTAACTACTGCCTCGTTTCAAGTTTCTGCTGCCAAAGTAAGTTAATGAATCCAAGTATAGAGGGTTACTGTTGTTAGTTCAATGGTTATACGAGAACAGTAGCAACTATTAGTACTGTCTGCGGTCTTTAAGAGTTAGTACTAGACAAGCTTAGTAAGTACTCATAGTGTTATAGTTTAATTACTTCGCCAGTACAAAGGTGTTAGTACTGTCAGTTTATTTTAGTACTAGTTATTTATATAGTAATACTGTCTAAAGTGATATGCAATGAGATATATTATGAATAAGATAAGCGATTTATCACTTGATGCAATTTTGCAAGCCCATTAGGGTTTCCTTGGTGTATAAAAGGAATCCTACGGCATAGATTTCGAATCATTATTCATATTAGTTTTTTCATAGTTTGCATTAGCAATCATAGTCATGGCATCATAGTTTCAAAGGTATTCTGTAACTTAGATTTGTTTTTCTAGGTTTTATATTTTTCTATTTTCTTTTTGTTGGATTTATTTTTGTATTTTCTCTTTCAAAAATTTATAAATCAAAAAATAAAGAGAGAAATAAAATATTTACAATTCGAAGTTTCCATTAGCAGAGACAGTTGTAGCTAGAGTTGAAGTGGATGAAGTTGAATCAGGTTGTTGACGTTTATTTGATGCATCAGTAGTAGTGACAGCGGAAGACTTTAAAACAACTTGATTTTCTCCATTGAAATATTCGTCGAACAAAGGACCGAATAGCAAATCTAGCTCATTTGACGTTGTTACTGTCTCAACTGCTTGATGAACTTCTGTTGACACTGTGGTGCGAGGCTTGAACCGTTTTGTTCAAACGTCGTTTGACATTGAGGATCGAGGCCTGAACTGTTGTGAACAGACGTCATTTGACATTGAGGATCGAGGCTTGAACTGATGTGATCAAACGTCATTTTTCTGTATCATCATCTGTGAATCCACTTTGACAATGGTTTCTGAGATATCATCCTTTTCAGCAACCATACTCTGAGATTTTCCTTGTTGACATTACATAAGGTACCTGCACTTAAATCAAGACTTTGTTCCTTCTGAACATTGATTGATGTACCTGCACTTACATCCAGAGTTTGTTTGCATTCATGAATATGAGGGATATCTACATTTGAACCATGTGGGGGTTCACTGTCAACCTTGCTTGTGCAAGAGTCGAATAACTTTCCTGTAGGAATCCACCTAAGACCAACAGATTTGAAAATTCTACCCGTGGGTTTCCACCTAAGATCAGATCTAGGAGATGTTTTCTCAGACACAGCGGAAGTCTTTTTAGGAGAAAACCTATGTCCTGTAAAGATCTGTCTACTAGGTTTCTATGTATGTCTTTTTGATCTACGGGTTTGTTACTGTTTGTGGTCTTATTGGATTGAATCTTAGCACGTGAATTTACTTCCTTCAGGAGTTTTGTTATACAAGCATCATGATTTGCATTAAAGACACACCTATGACATGTAGAACAAACAAAGTTTTTAGAATCTGAAAAAGAACTAGAACTCTAGGTGTGATCTGCTTTGGGCATAGCCCGTTATCGTAAACGCGACTATCTTAGTTTACAGGCAAAACTCCTAGATGTTTGATTATTGCTCCTAGGTTTTGGTTTCCTTATTCATCAGTAGTGGTTTGAATTCTCGCAGAAGTTGGCACACTTCGTTGTTTGAGTTCCTAGACTCTTTCTTTGTATCTTTTTCTTAGGCTGACATTCTAGATTGTGATTAGTGAAACCATGTCATTTGAACTAAATCTTGGCATGTTCTTAGAACTATTCCTAGATGAGCTAGATGCAATCATGTGATCAGGTTTTGCAAAGGTGGATTCTGTTTTCTTAGGCAAATAATGTTGAGTGACTGGTTTTGACAAATTCTTGTTCACATCAACTTGGGAGGCAAACCGTTGTTTTGACATTTGAGCCCTTGCAGATTTAAACGCATTCGGTTGTCTAACAACTGATTGGTTTCTTAGTGATGGTAACACCGGTTTCCCCAAGACTGATGTTTTATCAAACTTAGTATCTACACTATTTCCTTTTAACTTCCTTAAGTCATTTTTTAAAGCAGCAATTGCAAAAACCTTTTCCTGAATCTGAGCTTTTAATTCAGCATTATTAGCAAGCAAAGATGTTGTCTGTTCTGTAGTCTTAGATCTCGTGATTTTAATAGAATCATACAAATCTTTGTAATGCTGTTTCAAAGTCTCATTTTCCTTACGTAATGTAGCCACACTATGTTCTAATTCGATGTTCATTGTTTCAAGTACATCAAATTCCTTTTCAATCTTGGCTTTATTACTTGTTTCATTCAAAATTTGACCATGTTGCCCTGATTTTAAAGATTGATTTTGATATTTAAGTTCGAGAGCAATGCAATGTGCTTCCATTCTTAAAATCTTTTTGAAATTGGGCAACTGTCTCTTTGAGCAAAATATTTTCAGACTCGAGTGATTGTTTTGAGTATTCAGTTGTCTGGTTATCAGGTGATGAATCAAGCATAGGACTTTTAACTTGACATGTTTCAGGATACTGGTCAACCCTACCTTCAACAATGATTTCAGGTTGCTCAGTATGCTGTTGTCCTATAGCAAAGATATTGCATTCAGCAGTCAATTGTACCTCAGCCATTGGCTCTTCGTCATAAATGGGTCTGATATCTGCATCATCAGCATCTGTATCATTCCCTGACCTGCTGCTGTCATCTTGCACTGTTGAGTCTGTCCTAATGCTTTCTGTGTCAACCAAATCAGCATCCAATGCTTTACCCGTATCAATCTTACTCTCTTGCGTCTGCATCTGTCTTTTATTCACCCTTCTTTCATACTGTCTTTGATGACGTGTTCTTTCAGCAACGGACTTCTTAACATTACCCAGGTGTTGGAGTAGTGTATCTCTGAAGTGTTGAACCTCGAGTCCAGTGTTAATCAAACAAAGTTACTGTGTCCTTTCATTTGACTGTCATGATTCCAATGTTAAACTTTGAATTGATGAACTTCTAGAAATGGTTGATTACCACCTAAGTATGCCAATAGTCCATCTTTCTTGAAATTCATCTTTGTCAAGTTGCTTTGTTGTTGATCTACGTTGAGTGAGCATGTTTACTTGTGATAGTATCATCAAACTCTGTCCAAAGAGTGACATGAATGCTCGTTTGAATCAATGTTCGATACGAGTGCCTTTTAAGTCTTCTTTAGAAATAACTTGAAGGTGTGAATGAAGTGATCAAAAATATGCCATGCATCTTTCTTTTGCTTTTGACATCTTTATTTATTGCATGCAACATTTTGTTTCAGAATTTAAGCTGCATTCCTTTAATAAATCGTTGCTGGAATGCATGTCTTGGAATTACTGTCTTCTTTCTCAGAACAAGTGTTTTGTATGACAACTAAATCAACTTTCAATGAATCAACATTCAATGCAGAAATTGGACTTGAATGATCATCTTGTGTTTGCATCAACTTCTTTTGTTTCAACACTTGTGGAGTTCGTTGTTGATGAAGAGTTATCTCATGCATGTATTTCCCAATGGAATCCATGTTAAATATCATTGCATCGTAAAATGATTGAGCATCATATCTTGTATAATTCTGCATACGCTCTTCGAATTCTGAATGGAAAGCATTTTCAAACTTTGTTCTGAGATCAGTCAAAGTAGTTGTGCAATCAGTCCTAGAAAGTATATCTTTAGTAAGATGTTGTTCTAGTAAATCCAAGTCTTGAGAGAACGTTCTCTTGAAGATAGGCATCGTGCCATAATCTTGTAAAGTTTCTGAGAGAAACTTAAATAGAGACTTGATTTCTTTAAGATGTGCCTGACATCTACTTATTGGAAAGTTGTGTCTTCTCATTGAATGTTAGAATTTGAACCGAGAAGAAACTGTGACATTCTGAAGAACACTTGATGTTTGAGTTTGCAAATTGGTATTTGAATTTGACATTATGAATGATGTTGTTGTAAATGGATATCGGATCTTAAGTGTTATGAAGTGATTGATTGTGGTTTTAAATGAATTAACGTTCACGGGATTCCATCTTTTCGTATTAGGACGAGTTATCATAATTTGACATTTTTCATATTTTGACCCTCTGGTGAACAGTAACTTTTACTGTTCACATCAGACGTGAGTTTTATAAAAATCGTATTCGTCGTCGTAAAACCCGTAAATGTCGTATTTTATTCGTTATAGCTCCGTTTTTAACGATTCTTTCGAGGACGTTCTCGTTTTTGAAAGTTCTATAATTTTATGAGGTTTACAAAAATATAACTTTCTGTCATGAATAGTAACTTTTATAAAAATAGTTTTATAAAAGTTTTAATTGTCGTAAACTCGCGAAATTCATAACTCATTCGTTATTAATTGAAAAATTACGATTCTTATCATTTTGGAATCCTAAAAATATGTATTATTTGTTAAAAATATCAACACTTGCTGTTTATAATTTTTATAAAAATGTTTTTATAAAAATTTACTTACGACTTCGTTTATTAACGTATAACTCGTTTTTAACGTAACTTTTTCGTTATTAATCCGTTTAACAAGTTTCTTACCTTTTCGGAATCGTCGTGAAATGTATTATCTTATAAAAATATAAAATGGATATGTAAAAATTCGAATTTTGGACAGAATGTTTGCTTGAGTTTGTTGAATCCATTTTTGATCTTTTCTTTATACTTTACCACTTTTGTATTTTACCACAAGTCTCATATATCATATATATTATATATCATCCTTATATTAGCATTTACTTGTCCATAATAGTCCTCATGTGTCCAAGTTATCAAGGTTACAAATCCATGATAACACTTAAAATCATAACTTTACTTAAGAAATCTCTAATTTACTAGTTTTGTCCATAATCATATTTATACATAACCAAGAGTGTAAATCACTTGTGTGACTATTTTAACATGATGTCAATAACATCATAGGATATATAAATGTGTACATTATGATGACAACAATTAAAAACTTCTCTTTACATGTTAATAATCCTAAATGGTGATATAAGCTAAATAGAATAATCATATGCATAAAAATGAATATTGTAAGAACATAAAGAGTTCAAGTAAACCTTATGAGGTATGATGATGATGATGAGCTAGTGCTAAACCCTTGTTTAGCCACAAAACCAAAGCTTGCACAAATAAACCCTTACTTTCTTAACAAAAACCCTAACTTCCTTTTACTTGATTATTACTTGAATATGGTTAGCCAATGCTTGCAAATGCCTTAGTATATCTTAGGATAGATGTGTATAGGAGTGTATGGGTTGTAGAAAAAATGGTATGGATTTGGTTGTATGCTTGCTTGATGCCGTGAGCAATAGAGAGCAAAAAGGGAGGTGATTTGTGATTTATTTGCTAAGTGTTTATACATGTATGACTTCTCTCATCACTAGATACATGAATATATATACAAGACTTAGTCAAGGGGACAAAGCATGGTCCAAGGGATGGTCTTTGGTCTTAGGTATGGCCTTGGTCTTGGTCCAAGTCAAAGAGACATGAATGACTAGGTGTGGTGTAGTATTTATGAAGCATGGTGTTTATTTGACCAAAGTGGAAGAGTTTCATGTATATATATGCTAAATTTCGGCATACACATACATATGATATATATTTTGAGTAAACTTTATGTATTGGGTATAAAAGTGGGTATTTGTTGAAGCGTAGAAAAGTTTTTGTGGTTCCGGGAGTGCCTAAACGCAATTTATCGCGAAACGTATACACTTTACGTATCCGATAAAAATAAAATGAACAAAGTTAATAATTATTCTCAAAATAATTATATAACCCTTGCTTGATGTAAACATTTAATTGATTGATGCCCGTTTACATTGAACGCTAATTTTTAGCTTACGCGATTTAGCTTAACATTTATGATTTAAAGCAAATGCGTACAATACAAAAGGTACATTGTGGATTTATCGACGTCGTCAATGACTTTAAAACACAGGGTGTTATACTATCAACATAAGACAACACGTAATAAGAATGATATCACATGTCTTAAAATGCAATGCTTATTTTTAAACTTTAAGCATTTTTAACAATAGCAATATTGAAATCATAGATACTTATTTGATATGAATTCTAACAAGCATCTAACTTATTAGTTTATTTTCTAGGGGTTATGGTAAGATTCATAATGATGAAGATGGAGATGTAATATAAGACACAAGATGAATATAAAACGGGATCACCATTATATTATATCAGGAACAACTTGCCTTTGTACTGTACATAGTCAAAATTTGACAAGTGTTGTTATTTATAGCACACATCTTTTGGTAGTTCCTATTACACTGCCCTTGATCTGTCTATCTATAAATCGGGTTTATAATTTTTCAAAGTTTTTGATTTTTGAAGGCATGGTTTATATACAAAGAGACAATACTAAAATTTCTAATTTTTCCAAGATTTTTGCAAAACTTTTGGGTATCACAACTGAAAATAATGGGAAAGTATTTAGCCCACTTATGACTAAAAAAGCTTTTTGGCAAATATGAAAACGGATCTGTTAGTGGATTATGTACCATTGCTGCCTGCAATGTTGGCAGGTGCAGCCGAGGATCAAGGTGAAGGCTCAGCAATCCTAGCTGAACCCCAACACACACCTACTGATCCAATCTTATCCACATCTCAACCAACAATTCCATCTACCAATGAACCACTTCCACAACCATCACCACCTAGGCAACTTAACAGACAGGATACTAAGATTCCTCAGTCTCAGGGTCCTACTTTGTAGCAGATGAGGCAACCACCACACGTGTGAGGGTTGGTACTGAGGGAGCTAACACTATAACCTCTGACTTAGATGCAGGGTTGGACAGTGGTAACATACATGAGTCTCCACTAAGGTCCCATGAAACACCTCTCCATGAAGGTCACACTTCAGGAAGTGCTGAGGACAGCTTACAACTAAAGGGTATAAGATATAAGAGGAAAATAAGGTCAACGTCAATTGAAAAAGATATTAGTACTGATTTGGATGCCGATATTGAAGTTAATCATGGCAGTGAAGATTTTAATACTGGCAATGAGGATTTAAACTACAGTAGCTTAGGAGTAAGTACTAGTAGTGGAACAAGATTTATGAACTCCGAGTGTAGTTCAAACCATAAATGTCATAATTCCTTCTCCAATTAAAAGTCAAAGAGAAGGAAAAGCTCCAATGACTACAGAAGAAATTCAAGCTACCAAAAGAACAAAAGCAAAAATTCAACAAGAAGAAGCTAGTCTTGCAGAAGCCTTGAGATTGCAAGCATTACAGGAGGAAGAGGCTACAAGACAAGTTCATTTGGATGCCTTGCTAGCTAAAAAGATTTCATAGGAGGAAGAATTATCAGAAAAACAAAAGAAAAGAAAAGCTAAAGTTCAAGAAGCTTCTTAGTATTATACAGAAGAGGATTAGGATACCATCATAGCAAAAAACGTAAAGCAAAATGCTAACAGACCAAGAGCTAACAAGGAGAAAGTATGACTAGGTGAAGATTTTGCAAAAAAGGATGGTGAAATGAAAATCAGAAAAAGAAGATTCTATGCTGAACAAAAGACTAAAGGGCAAGATGACAAGCCAATGTACACAGCACAACGAAACCAAGGAGTGAAGATTATGATGAGTACCTTCAATCAAAGAAACAAAGCTCATGGAAATTGGACTCAATTAAAGAACTTACTTATGTATGAGCCTCAAGACTGAAATTTGAAAGGGGGGTGCCTGGTGAAGAGTATTGAAAACTTTGTGCCAATGGAAACTGATGAAAGAGTAAAGAGAAAATGGTTTTAGCTAGAGCAAGTAACAATTAAGGAAAACATAATACCATTACAGAGTTTTCGTCTTAGAAAACGTATTACAGACGCCAGTGATTGGCTAAGGAAGAAGAAATTGAGAAGTCTTAAAAAGAGAAGGTCAAAATCAGAAGCAAATCGGCAAGGAAGGAATACATATTGACCAGACTGCACATGATGAAAGTGAAGAAGAAAGGGAAGCATTCATGAATGATAAAGTCACAAGTGCTTCATCAGAATCTGAGATTGGAATAGATGCTATTCCAACTGCTATAAAACCTCCTAGTATTGTTGATTGGAAGATCATTCCTCAATCTGGTCTAAAGGCTGTTTATCAGATTATAAGAAGAGATGGCTCTGATAAAATATATATGAGTTTTAGAGCCATACTTAAAGACTTTTCAAGAGATGATCTTACAGAATTGTACAGATTGGTAATAAAGAAGTATGGAGTAAATAGGCCAGAAGAGATATATGACAGAGTACTTTGGGGTGATCTCAAGACCATGTTTGATCAACCCTTTAGTAATGATGCAATCTGGAGTTTTCCACTTCAACAGAAGATGATTAATTGGAGGTATTATCCTTCTTGTGCAGTACATTGCCTAACATTGGATGATACTACTATAATATTTACGTTTAGCAGAAAGAAAAAATCCCTTGTCCAAAGCTGTGTTGCCAAGTAATGCCTAAATAAGTGCTTCTAGATGGAACAACATCTTAATTTGCTTATCAACTAATTTAAGATGAAATAAAAAGCAAGCAGGATAAGATGATAATTGGATCCAGTATTCTAATTATTATTTGGGTATCTGGAAGCTGTAATGGAATTGAGAAGGATTGTTTAAGTGTTGGTTTAGCAACTACACAACAAATGGTCATTAGTTTACCATGTCTAACAGACATCAAGAACTGGCTAGTCTAAAGCAAACGGGTTTGGTAAAGACTTCTCAAATCCGTTAATGGTTGACAGTTTACCAAAAAAATGTATGGTAATCAATGCATCATAGTGTTGCACTAAAGCATTGGCTACTCTAGAGCAAACGACTACTGGTAAAGAGATCTTAAATCCATTGACAGCTGATAGTTTGCTAAAAACTATAAGGTTATCAATGCACCTTGTTACTGTAATGAAGCATTGACTAGTCTATAGCAAATGAATCGTGGTAAAGACATATCAAATCCATTGATGGATGGTAGTTTGCCAAAAACTACAAAGTCAACTTAGCTGGATGTTGCTGTGGAGCTGTGATGCAGAGAGGATGAGATGCTGTTAAAGATTAAAAGCCAAAGTATGATCTGTCTTCAAATCAACAACAAACATATCATCATTAAAGAGACGCTAATGATTAAAGAGAAGGGATTGGATACAATCCTCAAAAGCTCAAGCTGAAGAAAACTAAAGAAACTTAAAGTTAACAAGTGAAGTTCAAGTTTAGGGGAGGATTGTTAGGAATTATGTATACAGACATAATACTGTTTGTAATCTAGATTAGTTCAGGCCAGAACACATGATATTACTTAGTAGAAGAGTCAGATATAAAGTACTGGTAGTTCAATACTAAGCATAGTACTGAATCTGTATACTACAGATAAGTCAGTATAAGCAAACCGTTAGTACGCGTATCGAGATATGCCTGAGATACTCTTAGAAAAGGAAATGCATGAACTCTATACCTAGTATTTGAAAAGCCCCATACAAGGTTTACCGTTGGTGTATAAAAGCACCCATGAGTCATAGTTAGTTGATATAGATCAACGTAATCAATATAGATCATCTAAGCAACCATATTCTTATATAAGCTGTAACCTAGTCGGATTCAAGTTATAAACAAAATTTCTTGTGTTACAAAATAATGTTCTTCATAGCATTGTTCGATTAGTTTCTGCATAATCAATAGTGATAAATCAATGTTTCATTATTGTTGCCTTTGGATTTACCTAAAGTAACCAACCCTTTTGCAAGCTAAAGGTTCAAGTATCTCAACATTAAGGGATCCACCAAAAGTGGTTCAACAAGCTTTGACAGATCCCAAGCTTTGATAATGCAATGCACGATGAGTTTCACAGTTAGATTGCAATAAGGTTTGGAGATTGGTTGATTTACCCTAAGGGCAAGCATGCCATGGAAACAAAAAGGTTTTTATAGAAACAAGAATGATGAGAAAGGAATGGTAGTTTAGAAACAAAGCAAACAGTTGACACAAGTTATACTCAAGAAGATGGAATTGATTATAATAAGGTTTTTGAACCTGTTGCTTGGATAGAACAATCAGGTTATATTTTAGCCTTCATCATTTATGGGGTTTTAATATGTACCAGAATGCATATAAAGTGAGTGCCTTTTTATATGGTACTATTAAAGAGGGGGTGTATTGTAGCAACCTCCTAGTTTTGACGATCCATCGTCCCTTGAAATAATTTTATACGGTAGAAAAAGCTTATATGGTCTACATTTAGCTCCAAGAGCCTGGTATTAGACCATGACTACCTACTATAAGGAAAATGGAATTTAGGAGAGGCACTAAGAGAAGACTCAATTCATCAAGAAGACATAGGTTAATATCCTGTTAGTGCAGGTGTATGTTGATGACATCATCGTTTGGGTACACAAAGAATCTTTTAAGTTTGAGTAGAGCAGAGATGTACAAGAGATTCGAGACGATTTCTATGGGGGAGCTCACTTTTCTTCTTAGGGTTTTCGAAAAAGCAAAAGCTGAGGAACTTTATTAGCCAAGACCAGTAATGTGCTGATATATTGAAGAAGTTGGATCTTTTGGAGTCATAATAAAGACAAGCAAGCACCCAATATAAACTAACAAGGCCCTGCACAGTATGAAGAAGCTAGATGATTAGGATGTTCCTTTATACAGATCAAATGATTGGATCATTGATGTACTTGACAGCTTCTAGGCCTGACATAATGTTTGCTGTTTGTGCTTGTGCAAGGTTTCAAGTTACTCCTAAAGTCTCACATCTTCATGCAGTGAAGAGGATCTTTAGATACTTGAAATTTCAGCCTAAATTAGGCCTTTGGTATCCTAGAGATTCACCATTTGACTTAGTAGCTTTTTTACAGTGATTATGTTGGAGCTAGCCTTGACAGGAAATCCACAACAAGAGTTGATAATTATCTTTTTAAATGTTATTCATGGCAATGTAAAAAGCAAACTAAATCGTTGCAAACTCCACAACTAAACATAGTTATGTATGTTGCTGGCTAATTTTTTGTGGACAGTGATGTTGATCCAAAATAAAAATGCTGATTATAGGTATTTACAATATCATGAACACGCCAAATTCACATTGATAAAGAAAGCACCATTTGTATTGTGAAGAATCTAGTGTTTCACTCTAAAACCAAGCACATTGAAATAAGGCACCATTTCATCAGAGATTCTTATGATAAAGCTCTTTAAAAAATAATAAGATGCAACAGAACACAAATGTTAGCTGATACCACAAAGCATTTGATGTTAGCAGTTTAACATTCTGAAATTCTAGCATTGGATTACTTAATCTCTGAAGATGTGTTTGTTAGATTTATGATTGATGTGTTTGAAGATGGTATTAGTTGATGAATAGTATTAAAAAACTGGTAGTTGTAAGGTTAATGCTGCTAGGCAGGATTTGGTGCTGCTAGGCGAAAGTTAGCACTGCTAGGCAAAAGTTAGTACTACTGAGCCAAAGTTAGTACTGCTGGGTTACCGTTACTGTTGCTTGTTACCGTTAGAGTTACAACTACTGAGCGAAATTCTTGGTCAATAAACAGTTCCCTACCATTATAGGTTTCCTTTTTTACCTATATAAGCATTTTCGACTACATCAAGATCATTCTAATACTCTCGAACTCTAAAAACCGCCCCCTTTTCCCCCCCCCCTCAAAATACATAAACCGACTTTTAATTGATCACCGACACCATAAATTAATCATCAATTAAAACATCAAGGCGGATTTGAAGTTTGTTTATCAACGCAAATATAGTTTTCCCTGCTTGAAAGACTAGATGCGAGTATGCAGATTTTCAGAATAGTGGACATTTCCTTTACTACTACCCTAATACACTATCCTTAACTGTAATCCTACATCTATGCTTCCTATATTGAATAACCTTTGGATACAACACATTCTCAAAACATCAATGATGTAATTAAATATCATTGCACAGTTGATGGCAAGACAATAAGTAATATCAAATTCATGAGTAAGGAGTGATCACACTTTAATGGATGAAGGATCGTATTACTTGTCTAACAAATGAAACTATTTTTAAAAACCTTGCATTGATGGGGTATGAGAGTGATTATGACAAACTTACTTTTGAAAAATCTCTCTTCTCCCCTCAATGGAAGTACCTCATACATACCCTTTTACACTGCTTAAGTTCAAAATCTACTTCTTGGAATGAATTTTCCATTAATATAGCATCTGCAGTCATTTGTTTAGATAATGGTCAAAAGTTAACTTTTCTAAACTAATTTTGATGTATGTTGAGGAACTTGGATACCAATACAAAGAAATTTTTAATGTATCCAAGGTTTTTTCAACTCTTTTTGAATAATCAGATTTCTCTTGTAGAACTTTTTAATGATATTTATAAAACACATGTACATACTAAAAAGGTTTTCCCTAACATGAAAAGAAAAGGAAACGATTTTTCATGAAGAATTACTCCATTGTTTGAATCAATGTTGGCACCACAAGTAGTAGAAGGTGAAGGTTTAGGACAATCCACTGAACCCCAACCAGCACCCTCTACTACTCAACCCATAATTGAAGAACAAATCTCTGTTACTGAATCATCATCACCCCAAAATACTCAAACACATAGGCAAGCCTTACAAGAGGACACTCAGTTACCTCATACTAGTGTGCCTATACCAAATGTAGCAGATGAGGCTGTCTTTAAGGAGTGGGATAACAGAGTGGTGAGGGCTACCACTACTGCTGCTAGCTTAGATGCAACACAGGCTAGTGGTAACATAACTAAGACCCAATCCATGGCAACGTCTAATGATTCTCTTTCTCAGGAAATTAGTTCAAGTGACAGACCCAGGTGCCAAGAAGCCATGGGGGGTGTCATTGCTCAGACTAGGTCTGAGAGGGCATCTAAACATTCCTATGATTCACCTCTCCCAAGAGTTAACACACCTGGAAGTGATGAGGAAAGGATTGAACATCAGGAATTAATGAAAAATATACCACCAACACCCCATGATTCACCTCTCTCAGGAGGTTACACACCTGGAAGTGATGAGGGTAGACCTGACCTTCATGAATTGATGGATATTTATACTAAATTGTCTAACAGGGTACTTGACTTAGAGAAAGAAAAGGATGCTCAAGCTGTGGAGATCCTTAAATTGAAGAGCAGAATTAAGAAGCTGGAAAGAAAGGCCAAGTCAAGCATCCCACCACTAAAGAGGAGATTATACAACCAGGTTGATTCTTCTGATGATAGTTTGGGTGAGGAGAATGCATCCAAATAGGGGAGGACTGATAGTAACAAAACAGAGGAGTTCAATCTATCTGATAAAGGAAGTGGTGGAACTGAAGTTTTTGATGACACTACTGCTGCTGAAAAGGATGTTAATGCTGCTGAACCAGTTTCTACTATTGGTGATGCAGTTACTGCTGCTAGTGTTATTACTGATATTGATACTACTGGACCTTCAAATGTTAGTGCTGCTGGTCCTTCTACAAGTACTGCTAGGGATATTTTTGAAGATAAGATGATGAATATTGCTGACACACTTGTGGCTATTAGGAGCACAAGACCAAGAACAACCTCAGTAGTGATTCGTGATGTTGAAGAAGAACCAAGGAGAGCAACACCAGTACCAACTGTACAAAATCAAGACAAAGGTAAAAGCAAGATAGTGGAGCCTGAACCTACTCCTAAGAACCCTATAAAGGCTCATATTCAAAGGGATGCAGAGATAACTCAACGGTTGTTTAAATAAGATCAAGCACAGTTTGAGAGAGAGCAAAGGATTGCTAGGGAAAGAGCTACAAAACAAGAGACTAAGAATGCTGCTTTGATTGCAGAATTTGATAATGTTCAAGCAAGAATGGAGGCAGATGCTTTGTTAGCTGCGAGACTTCAAAAAGAGGAAAGAGAACAGTTTTCTATTGATGAGCAAGCTAGATTTTTAGTCGAGACAATTGCAGAAAGGAAAAGGTTCTTTGCTGCACAAAGGGCTGAACAAATTAGAAACAAACCACCTACCAAAACTTAATTAAGAAACAAGATGATTACTTACCTGAAAAACATGGGTAGGTACACACAGTCAACTGAAGAATAAGAGTTTGGAAGAAATTTAGAAGCTGTATGAAAGGGAGCAGAAGTGGATTAATGACTTTGTTCCTATGGATTCTGAAGAAGGTGGAAAGAAGGTAGAGAGCAGTAAGAAAGAAGCAGCAAGCAGTAAGATGAGACAAAAAGCAGATCCTGATGATGAAAATGTTAAAAGACAAAAGATTGGAGAAGCTCCAGGTTCAGGTGAAGAACAATCAGCAGAAAAGGAAAAAGAATTATCAGAAGAAGAACTACAGAAATTATTAGTGATAGTTTCAATGGAAGAACTTGTTATTCAACATTTGCAAGTTAGGTATCCAATCATAGACTGAGAGGTTTACTTTGAAGACACAAGAAGGTATTAGAGAATTATCAAAGTTGGAAACCATACAGAAGCTTATCAGAGTTTTGCTGATATGTTGAAGAAATTTGATAGAGATGACCTGGTTAAGCTTTGGGATTTGGTTAAGGAGAGGTTTAGTACAACAGAGCCTACAAATGATAAAGAGAAGGAATTGTGGGTTGAACTGAAGAGATTGTTTGAACCAGATAATGATGATATTCTATGGAAGCTTCAAAGGTATATGCATGATCCTTTGGTATGGAGGCTTTATGATACATGTGGTGTTCACCATGTATCTTCAGTAAGAGGACATGATATCTTCATGTTGGTTGAGAAAGAATATCCTTTAACCAGAGGAACACTTGGATTGATGATGGTGGCTAGACTATTAGTAGAAGCAGATAGTGAGATGTCTAGAGAACTTTTAAAAAAGATCTTCTATCAAGCAAACAGACCAAGATAGTAAAGTGTTTGGATACATTCTCCTAGTCCTCAAGATGCTGATAATGAAGAAACTTGATGATTAACAAGATAAATATCAAGTTTAGGGGAGGATTGTTAGGAATAAAGGCTTCTCAAGTTTCTACTGCTAGGTATAAGAGTTTCTACTGCTGGTTGAAGAAACTACTGCTGGTGAAGATTAGAGACAACAGTCTAAGTCATTAGTACTGTTAGTATCAAGGTTGCAAAAATCATAAATCGTTAGCCGGGCGGTCGACCACCTTGTAGCTTGTAATCGGTCAAGGTGGGATTAATCGGTGATTAATCGGATTGGCCTTTTTGGCAAAATTTGGGTATTTTCGCCAATTTTTGTGTATTTTTGTTGAGTTTTAGATATTATTGGCAAGTTTTTTTCTAAAAAAACAACTTGTAATAGATTTAAACAGTTAATACAAGTGATCAAAACAAGTTTACGGTGAGTTTTAGGTACTTCTGGCAAGATTAGAAGGTTTCTGGCAAGTTTGACCAATGTTGATCGCCGTTAACCACGGTTGACCTATTTGTTTGATCTTGTTGCATTAATCGGCAAGGTTGATGGCCTTGTAGCGTCTAATCGGCGATTAATCGGCCTTGTAGACCTTGTTTCGCAACACTGGTTAGTATAATAGTTAGTGTTGCCAGTACAAAGTAGTAGTACTGTCAGTTTATTAGTACTGTTAGTTATGTAGTTAGTGTTGTTAGTTATAATAGTTAGTACTGCTTATGTGATATGCATGAGATATATTAGGAATAGATATGCATTATCAGTAGACGGGTTTTGTAAGCCCATTAGGATTTCTTAGTGTATAAAAGAAACCCTAAGGCATAGTTAGATATATAGATCTAGAAGTCATTTCTCATAGTTAGTATTCATAGTTACAAGTTTATTTTGTAACTTTGATTGTGTTCAATATATTGAAAGTTAAGCAAGATCTTGTTTGACTGTTTCATTGTTCTTCTTAGTATTACAAACTTGTTTCCGCATAGTTTGTAGTATTCACAATCTTAGTTTCTATTATAGTTGTCTTAGATCTATCCAATACAACTAAGCTTTAACAAGCTAAGTAAGATCTGTTTAAAAGGGATCAACAATGTCCAGGAAAAACATGTAACCGAGCAAAATATGTATATGCGAAATGTGTAGCATTTGATTTATGTAAAGTAGGTTGTTTGATTCAAGCAAAATAAGTCATTAGCCAAGACAAAACTCTGTCAAAATTACAAGAACCAAGCGAAATATGTTGTGTCCTCAATCAAGCGAAACATGTATTGACGTATTCTGAGCGAAATACATAGCCTAAGCGAAACATTACATCGAATTTCAAATTTTTGTTCTCTAATTTCGGTTAAGCATTTTTGGTACTATAATTTGGATACTTCTATTTTGGCTCCAAGGAAAACTCGTGTTTTGAAACCCTAATTTCCCGGATCAGGTGGGAAGAGACTGACTTCGGGCTTCATATAAACAAGAACCTCAAAGTAAAATCAGAAATTCTACTTTAGTTTTACGGTTTCTTCTTGATTTAGTAAAATCCCACGAAAGTCTCACTTCTTTTCTCAGTTTAATCAAGACTTGTAAAATCCTGTAAACTAGAATTCTAAACTTGTAACACCCCTATTTTGGACATATAGCAGCGGAAGCTAATCTGGGGTATTACTTCATAAATCATAGACACAATCATAGAAAATGACTCAACGAGACGTTTTTAAAAGATACGTTATCATTCATTTAAAATCAGAGTTTTACAAAGGCAGGTCCCAAAATCTAGAACATAAAATGGGAATGATAACAAGTTTTAGCCATCTTCAAGTCCATGCCACTTCATGCCATAAGTTGCTCAATTACCTGAGATAAACATGCTAAAAAGGATCAACACAAATGTTGAGTGAAATTCATAGGTTTATGATAAATAGTTTGAATACAAATTATAGTGTAATAATTGCACGAGCATAATTATCATGGAAAAATGGTAACATTATTATTGCACCTAAGCTCATGACACCAATACGTTAACAGGGAAAATCACCGTAGTAACATTGGTTGAGGAACAAATGTCCCCGTAGAAAAGGTAACTTGCCAAGGTTACCCATTAGGTCAAATATAGTGCGTTTGGCTACCCTATGAATGGGTATACAAACGGGAGTCGTCACCCCCAATAGATCTATTCACAATATTCGCGCTCACTCGTAAGCAATTAATGGTTTATGATATGGAAATAATGGCACTAGAAGCTACTTAGGCAATAATATATCTGGATAGCATACATGTCTGGATAGCATACATTTAGAAAACACTTGTATTCATGGTTTAAGCATGTATCCCCCTTACGGGTTTATAAAATATAAGAGATTTGAAAGTGAGGCTATGAATTTATTAAGTCTTTGAAAAGTAATCACATTGTTATAAAATAAATAAACATGTAAAAGAGTTTGTAAATAAGCATGTATCCCCCTCGCGGGTTTATAAAACATGTAAATAAGTAAAGGCGAGGTTATGAACTTTACAATATCGGTTTTAAGTACTTGTGTATATTAAAAACAATTGAGCATGTATCCCCCTCGCGGGTTTATAAAGCATGTAAATAAGTAAAAGAGAGACTATGAACTTCACCTGATAGGTAGTTGTAATAAATATTCCAAAATGAAAGCTGATGATCTTATCGCAATCTTTACAGGGAAGGTTGATATAACAAAAACCGGAGTAAATATGCCAAGTCTTAGGAAGATTGTACTCTAGAACTTTGTTTCTAAGAGTTTAATATTGTTATGAGTTTGATTGGAGATTTTGGAATTATTGTATCACCGTTCGGGCCATCATATTTCAGAAGTCATTCAGTAAACGTTTGAGGAGTCAGGGCACTTTAAATCGTAAACCCAACAACTCAGTCAGAACGTAATACCAAGATGAAACCCCTTAATATGAAGCTCCCTAGTATTGTGGTACGATATAGATTCGGGATAGGATTTTTAAAAGCACATCGATGATGAATTATATAATAGTTATAACATAATCGGTTTTAAGCGTTTTGCTCAATAACTGGAAATGATAAGCACGTCAAGCGTTAATTAAAGTTATGTCTTATAAAGTTTTGAACACATTTCTACACTTTTTCAAAATGTTACATTTTAGACCCTTAAGAATGAAAAATGGCAAAATATATCCTTGGATTATAAACTTTTACGAGTTTGGTCCTTTTAGTTTAAAAGATGTACAAAGTAAACCTTGTACTTTGGAAAGTGACATAATAGACCCCTATAGTTATAACTTTGATAAAATGACATTTTCAGCCCTTTTAGTTATAAGTTTCAGAAAGTTACGATATATACCCCTTGCATGGAATACTTTTGCAAAACAAATCCAAAACGCCATGCAAGCTTATTTTAAGATTCCAAATGATATTTTCAGGTGATAGCTTATTAATATAAGCTAAAATATGAAGGTTTAATGTAACGAAAGTTTAAAATAACGATTCGGTAAGCTAGAAATCAAAACGAGTCGAATTAGGGTTTTAAAACAAAAACGCGTAGGTTTTTAATTCAAATTCCTTCAAGACTTGATAAAGTGGTTATTATAATGTTAGATAAGCTTATTAGAATAGCTTATAACTTCAGTTTACCATTTTAGCTTATAGATTTAAGAAAAACACAAAATTAGGGTTTCGTGAGTTCGTTTTGGATCAAAAGTCAAGAACGAATGATTTTTAAGTTAAAAGCTTGTAACAAGAGTATATTTAGGATCATATGAACATTATAAGAGTTATAGAACATAATGGGAGCTTATAGAACCTGATTTGAGCTTGTGGATTCGAAAATGGGTCGAATGGGTAGTTTTTGCATACGTACGCCTAGTAACGACCTTCCATGCCTTCAAGACTTGGCTTCTTTACTTTGTTTCTGCTCTTGGGACTCTTAGAACTTCTCTTGATCAGACTTGGATCACCATTGATGGTTTAGAAAGAAGATGTGAAGGTGTGAGTAAATGAGGAGGGGTGCGAGTCCTTTTATAGGCTCGTTTGGACTTGGAGGCCAAGGAAAGGAGTGCAAGGTGTCTCATTTCTAGAGGGTCTGACTTGAAGGAGCTATAAGGGTGAGTATGGTGGGCTATGATAGTAGCTAGGATGAGTTGGAGGGTGTTTGTGGAGGTGAGGTGGCCGCGGGTGAGATTGAGCAACAAGGGAGGTATGTGGCCAATTTTCTAGCCAAGAAATGGTTGAAGTAGCTTGGTAAGCTGCTTAGAAGAGAAGTAGCATGATCACCAAGGTGTTTGTTTGCAAGATTAACTTTTAAAATGGGTCAAATTGCAAGAAAAGTGTTCGCGGGTTCATAAGGGCACGAACTAGGGTTTTCGACTTGGATTTCGAGTGAATTAGAGATATAAGGGTGGATTAATGTTTGTAAGGTTTATACTAAGAGTTATTTAATTCGATATATGGTTCAGGTTTAAAATGGGTGAAAATAAGTAAACGGGTCGTATTTTAGAATTAGGGTTCATTTAGGGTTTTCTTGGTTTAATTCTTGTCCATTGTTGTTATAATGAAGATATAATGATGAAATGTGATTTGTAAAGGTGTAAATTGTATATTTACAACTTATTTGAGTAGTGGTTGAGGTTTAAAATGGATAAAAATTGAGAAACGGGTCTTGGTTTAGAAACTAGCTCGGTTTAGGGTTTCTAGGTTTCATTTCATGAAATCTTATGAAATGAGAAAGATAATGGAATGTAAATGAAGTGTATTGAGTGCTTGTAACTTGTAATTAATAGATTGTACAAGTTTACTTAGAAAAACAGAGGTAAAATGGCTATTTTGGATATTATGCATTAATGACTTGTACATTATGCTTTAAAGGACTTGTACCTTATTTTGAAAGGAATGTATATTCAAATGAGATGTTATATCACTTGTATATGAGCTTTGATTACTTGTACATTCATCTTGGATAGTTACATTACCCAAAATTAGGGTTTAGGCATAAATGTTAACGGTTTAAGCTCATTTGGTATTATCGTCGTGAAAACTTTGTTAAATGAATAAAGTATATGATAAAATGGATATTAGATTGTTGACTTGACATATTAGGACATTTACTTGATGTAAACATAGATAGATTAGGCATAGGTCGTTGCGTGAACTTGTTTACTTTAGAAATATAAACTATGATACGTAATGGAATGGAATGAAACGAAAATTTATTCTCGCGAAAAAGTAGTACTTAATATAATACATAGAGATTACATTGATGAAATACTGGAAAATTATGGGTTGTTATAAAACCAAACCACAATCATCTTGAAAACTTAAGATCCTACAAATCATTTTCACTTTATAATAACCAAATCATTCATCATGACTACTCCAATAACAACTTCCACAACCGATAGTCAAATGCATAACAACATCATGGCAGCTGGTTCAAGGGATCGTCCACCAATGCTTGCAACGGGAAGATATATACAGTGGCAATCACGTTTCTTAAGATACATTGATACAAGACCAAATGGTGACGCCTTGAGGAAATGCATACTTAAAGGTCCTTACACTCCTTCTACAGTCACAATTCCAGCTGTACATGCAACAGATGAATCTCCAGAAGTTACAAAACGAACAACAGTTGAAACAATCTTGAATATGTCTCCTGAAAACAAAGCTCATTATGAATCCGAAAAGGAAGCAATTCATTTGCTATTTACTAGAATTGGAGATAAAATATACTCAACTATTGATGCTTGCAAGACAGCTCATGAAATGTGGATAGCTATTGAAAGGCTACAACAGGGTGAATCTCTTAACATTCAAGATGTCAAGACTAATCTGTTTTGGGAGTTTGGAAAATTCACTTCTCATGATGGAGAGTCCATGGTGTCATACTACTCCAGATTTTACAAAATGATGAATGAAATGATAAGAAACAACTTGACAGTTGCTATGATGCAAGTCAATGTTTAGTTTCTTCAACAACTTCAACCAGAATGGTCAAGGTTTGTGACAATTGTCAAGCAAAAACATGACTTGGATACAGTCTCATATCACAAGCTCTTTGACGTTCTGAAACAATATCAAAAGGAAGTTAATAAAATCCGTGCTAAGAGAATAGCCAAGAATGCTAACCCATTAGCACTTGTTGCTACTGCTCAACAATATCCAGATCTTTATTATCAAGCACCAAAATCTCACAAACCATGTGCACCACCATCAAAACAATCATCTTCCACCAGATCTAATGCATCTACCAAATACAAAGGCAAAGAGATAGCCAAACCAATCACACCTCCATCTAAGCCAGCTTCTGAAGAAGACAGTGATCCAGAACAAGCTTAGAGAGATAAGGATATGCAGAAAAACTTGGCACTCATTGCAAAGTACTTTAAAAAGATCTTCAAACCTACCAACAACAACCTCAAAACTTCTTCAAACTCCAGAAACAAGAATGTGGATACTTCTCCAAGGTACAAGAATGATAATCAGACTAGGCAATTTGGGAATCAGAAGACAGTGACTGTTACTGGGGCTAGGGAGACTATAGGCAGTCAGGTAGTACAGCACACTGGGATACAATATTTCAATTGCAAGGAATTTGATCATTTTGCTAAGGAATGCAGGAAACCAAAAAGGGTAAAAGACTACTCGTATCACAAGGAAAAGATGTTGCTGTACAAACAAGCTGAGAAAGGTGTTCCATTACAAGCAGAGCAAGCTGATTGGCTAGCAGACACGGATGAAGAGATCGATGAACAAGAATTAGAAGCATATTACAGCTATATGGCAAAGATCCAGGAGGTTCCTACTACAGACTCAAGAACTGACACCGAGCCATTGGAACAGGTACAATACGATGTTGAATATAATGTGTTTTCCAATGTGAGATAGCATTCTGAGCAACCTGAATCCATTAGTAACACATGTGTAGTGGAACAGGTTGATAGTAATTTCATTCCTGATTCACTGGATATGTGCGATAATGATATTCAGACTGACCAAAATGCTGAAGATGAGCGTGCTGCGCTTGCTAATTTAATTGCAAATTTAAAACTTGATGTTGATAAAAATAAAAAGATTCAAAAGCAGTTAAAGAAAGCAAACACATCACTTGCTCATGAATTGAAAGAGTACAATCTATTCTTGCGGAGACTAGTAAAACTCTGGGGGCGTCTAATAGTATTCGGGATAGTTGCCTAATTGCACTTTAAAATAAACAGACTGAGCTTGAGACGTACAAGACCTTATATGACCGTACAATTGATTATGACAAACTTAAATGTAAGTTAAATGAAACTCTATGATTATTAGCTCAAAAAGAAATTAACATAAAAGAAGGTTTAAAAATTAAAGCCTATGAAATTTCAGTTGTCAAAGAGAAACAAGATGAGTTAGTCAAACAAAGTTTTTTAACGAAGTCACATTACGAAGGTCTTGTCAAAGAAAAAACTAAGGTAACAACGGATTTGAAACTTTAGGAAGAAAAAGACATTGACAAAATAATTTCAATGGAAAAGCAATTAAAGTTTTTGAATGAAACTATTTATAAAAGGAATCAATAATTTTAAACCATTCATATGTTAGCTCCTAAAGGCCCAACATTCAATGGTAGACCAACCTTTGAAAATCCAATGTACCTCAAGAAAGCTCAATCTGAAAAGCCATGTTTGTATGCGATCCCATATGACACATCTGATCCTGCGAACAGATTCGTCCCTGATAGGGAAGAGACCTTAACTCTTGAAAAAGAGAGTCGATCAAAATTGAATAAAGATTTAGTAAAACCCTATGATTACACAAAGCAAAATAATCTGTATGAAATTTTCAAACCAGCGACACAGGAATATCATGAACAGTTTGCACATGCAAATGAAGTAAGAAAGAAAATGTGGAGAAAATCTTTTATGAAATCAAAACTAAAAGTTTTCAAAAACATCGGTTCCTTACCTACTTCAAAATCAATTAGTAAAAGTAGACAAGCTTATAATGTAATGACGAGTAACATAAATCATTTTAGAGAACTTGTTGATCAAGCTTAGGAAAAGCATTATCATGATCATTTTTGTGCACCAACTGCTTATGATATGGAAATCCTAATTAAAACATGTTTGATGCCTCTTGCCCTAAAGACACAAAATGATAGTTTCAAATTTGTTCATGAACTTAAGCAAGAAATGCATGCTAATTTAAAGTACGTTGAATCCCTTGAAAAAGAAATTGACGAACTTGAATCTGACAAAGCAGAATTTTCAAACATGTATGATATACTTCTGCAAGAATGTGTGTCTAATGACGTTATGTGTTCTTATTTGCATTTGTTATCTGATTTAGATGCTCACACTGAATTGCAATGCTTATATCTTCATAAAGTGAAAGAATGTGAATGTCTTGCACAAAAGCTTTCAAAACAAACTGAAATTGTTAGTAAAGAAGTTTATACTGAGCTTTTACAAAGTTTTGCTAAATTAGAAAAACATTCGATTTCTCTTGAACTTGCTTTATAGCAATATCAAGAACAAATGAAAAATGACACAATTTGCAAAGAAAAAGCATCAAACGTATTTCTAAAAGAACGTGAACAATATTTCAAAATACAAGATTTGAAAGCTTAATTGCAAGACAAGAACATTGCCATAAGTGATTTAAAGAAACTTATTGAGAAATGCAAAGGACAGTCTGTGGAAACTAAGTTTGATAAACCATCTATTGTTTGACAACCAAATGCTTAAAGGATTCCAAAACAATCAGTTTTAGGCAAACCAACTCCTTTTTCAGACTCTCTTGAGAGGAAAAGTTTTTCAAAGATAAAGTCGGTTCCCAAAACTAATATGTCAGAGGGTTTATCAAAACCAGTCACTACACATATTTTGCCTCAAACAACAAGGCAGACTGTAAGACAAACAAATGTGATTAAACTAGGCGTGTATAAAATTAACACTAGGACAACACAAACGAGAGCACCTCAGTTGCCTTAGACTTCTTGGAATACTAATCCTCGCATGTCTACCTCTACAGGAGTAAATCACAAAACTAATGTTAGCAGACCACAACTTAGGAGCACTTGTACATAATAAGAAACACTAGCTAAACTCGATCTAGAGGTCGAGGAGGATTAAACAAGAACTTAGCCATTTTATTTAGAGAGAGAAAAAGGAAAGATGTATATGTGTTTTAGAGAGAGAAAGAACACACACACACACACTTTGATGAAATGATACAAATGAATCCTCACCCCTTTATGGAAGTATGGAAGAGGTATTTATAGGTCAAGACAAGGGACACTATACTAACTTAACAATTCTTGTCCCTGCGAGTCTTGCCTAATGATAACTAATGTAATTCCGGATAAGTCAATATATTTTAAGGCTAACAATCTTTCCCCAATATATGGACATATGGAATTACTTACAATGTTCCTATCAAGTACAAATACAACACAAATAAAGTCTTCTAAGGCGCTTCCACAGCTAAAGATGTCTTCTGAGTTCTCCTGGTCTTGAAACTAGTACTTCAGCTTGGATCTTCAGTGTCTTTAATTGTACAAGAACCATTATAGTATGAATGAGTTGGATTAACTTCCCCCCAATTCATGCATCATGTCTTGAAAAGCTTTCTTATTAGACTTCTTTTTGGTGAAGTTTCTGAATCAGCTTCCCTCCAAACCAACATCCCTATCTTGAAAATTTTCTAAAACTTTGATGTAGCTAGAAAAAACTTCTATTTGACATTCACGTGCACATCAGAATTTTGTAGAAGTAGAAAACCACATCAAATACTACTGCTACTTGTCATTGGGTCTTGGTGAATATTCGTTCGGGGGTACATGCAAGGAATCAGAAACAATTCTTCTCACGTATGAATAATACTTCACAAACCATACTAAGTAAAGTAGTCTACACTACTTCCCCCTGGAAGTTGATATGGTAACATCAAAGTCAACTAAGTCCCGAATGTACACCTTTTCCCCTATGATGGTTGCGAACTCTTAGAAGCATCATTGTCGTGTACGTCCATATACTCGAGAAGTTCTTATCATAAGCATCAATCTTGAAAAGTTATGAAAGAAATTAAAGAACTTTGAAGGATTTTACTTAGACTGTGAAGTACCATTGACGTTATGTAGCTTCAATTATCCCTTGAGAATTGCTGATTACATCTCAACCTTTAAACTCTCTAGCTAACTTACCAACCTTGAATTCTGTCAGCTATTATTGTGACCACTTGGTGAAGTAAACCTGTACCAAACTTGGAAATGAAGTAGAATCCCCCAATTTTGTTACTTAATCTTGCACTGTTGTTGATTGAAGAACAGTGCAAGATTAAATCTATAAGTACTCTATACTCAACCAGAAAAGTATAAGAAGTACATCACCTCTTGAAATTATCCACATCGACATCTGCGTGTGACACTGAGTACTACAATGTAACTCCTTTAAGTGATAGCTATAACCCGTGAGCACTACAATGTAACTCCTTACATCAGGAAATAACTAGATAATCCAAGTCTTAATCATAAGTTGTATACGTTCAAGCAAGTCATCAATCGATAGATTGGGTTTAAAGAAAAGGGGTAGAAAATAGAAGGAAGTCTCGATGATGAAATAAGTAGACGCCTTCGTGAAACCCAACTTCAATCTCAAATAAGGGATACCAAATCAACTCCGTGATCACTTGTCATCGTAATCCGAATCTTTATCCGTTTTGATGTTTTAGTAAATCTTATTCAGATCGTTTATAGTGTTATGTATCGTGTTTGTTATGTTGTTGAAATCAATTAACGTTCACGGGGTTTTACAAGTCTTAGATTTAAACCGAGAAAAGAATTGAATCTTTCGCGGGAATTTACAAAATCAAAAAGAAACCGTGAAACAATGATTAATTGTCATTGAAATCGTTGTTGTAATTGAGGAACTTGAGCTTTTGTAACGATTAATGAGCTTAAAACGATGACCGGTGCACAAACTTTCAACTTAAAATGAGTACCGGTTAATTAAGACTCAAATAAGGACTAACGGTGAAATTTCTTACAACGAAAGGGCTAAAAGTAAAAATTTGAAAACTAAAATGTAAAACTAAAAAATAACAAAAATTAAAAGTTTAAAAGTGAAAAAGTTTGAAAGTAAAGGGTTCTAATTAATCTTGCTTTAAAGTAAAGGGTTAATAGTAAACTATTTAAAACCTAAAGGTTAAAAATAAAAACCGTTTAGAAGTCGAGGGGCCAAAAGTGCAAATTTCAAATTATAATAAATTAAAACAGATTTCCCTCCATGCATCTTCTTCATTGTAATTTTATAAAGATGGAACGTGTGTTTGTTTTGATCCTTTTAAGTGGTACGGTTATCGTCGGTTCAATGTGAATATACCACGTTGATCGAAAAGGTGTTACGATCACAATGATATAAGTTATACGTCCCGTACTGAACCGTTACTCGAAACCGAAAAAATTCGAAATGACTTAAAACGAGTTGTTTGGTTCACACATGAAACAAGTTGTTCGGTATAACTTGAAAATTAAGTTGTTCGGTTCGAACTTGGAAAGAAGTTGTTTGGTACACAAAGTTGTTCGGTACACAAAGTTTTAGTTGTTCGGTTTCAATGGAAGCTGGTTGTTCGGTTCACACAAGGGAAAATGGTTGTTCGGTTCACAAGGGAAAATGGTTGTTCGGTTCCTCTTGATGTGAGTTGTTCGGTTGTAAGAGAAACAAAAAATCGTACATTGTCCTTGTTGCTAGAATATTGGATTTATGTTTCTTTGTCTCAACCTTGGACCACAAAGATAGAAAAACTCAACCAAAATAAGCACAACTCCGATAAGTTCTAATAAGCTACTTTTTTGACAAGAATAAGCTAACGAAACTTTGAAGACCAATAAGAAGCCACAAAAAAGATTAACAAATCAGCTACTAAAAAACTAGAATTCACAAAGCTGTGAAAAAGACGTCACCACAATAAGCTGCTAATGTTTTTTAATGGAAGTTTTGTGCTTTTGTTTTGAAAGAGAAAAATTTTAAAAAAAAACTAAGAAACTTGAAAGAGAAGAAAAACCATGACCTGTTGAACAAAATAAGCGTTTTTTTTAATCTTTGAAAAACTACCCACTTTTAGATATTAATTATTTGAACAGTAGATGACATAAAAATGTTGTTGTGATTGAGAATATAAGTTAACGCCTAAAAAGTAAGAAAATCAAGCCGAGAGTTATTTTGCTTATAAATAAGCCGAACCTAATAAGCTATAAGTAAGCTTCAAATAAGCTAAAAAAAATCAAACCACAAAATCACTAAACCCACCCCGTGGCGAGTGATACCAAATGTAGGAACCAAGAACACTTTCACTTCACTATTGAAACAAGAAAAATAGATAGGAGATATGAAGAATTTTAGAGAAAGAAACAAGAGAGAGAAAGTAAAGAGAATAAAAAGAGAATGGTTGAATTACAAATGAAAAATACAAATAAACCAACACCCTCTCCACACTTGGAGAGGGGTATTTATACTTGCACCATGAGGCTTACATGCTTATGGGCTTTCTATGGACCGAGCTCGGGATTACATGGGATTACTTGGGCTTTAGCCCATAACACGTGACCGATTAGATTACATAGACGAGCCCGTTTACCCTTTCTAGCCTATTACAACATATAATTAAATAAAGACCGAAGCTTCCTCGTTGAGTGACCGAGCTTCCTTGTTCGACTCAATATTTTAAGGCTAACAATCTCCCCCGAAGCGAGGCCTTGAACCTTGAAACGAGCTTCCTTGTTTGACTCGATATTTTGAGGCTAACAATCTCTCCAGAAGCGAGATCTTAAACCTTGAAACGAGCTTCCTTGCTTGACTCGATATTTTAAGGCTAACAATCTCCCCCGAAGTTTGATCACAGTCATAATATGGTCTTGGATTTCTTGAGATTGCTTTGACATTGAGTTCTTGAGTCTTGTTCTTGGTCTTTATCTTTGTTGTAGGCTTGTTCCTTCATGCTGTGTGATCTTTGATCTTGAGCCTTTTCTTTTTGACTTTGACTTTAATTTCAAGATCTTTAAATCTTTTCCTTGTTTGTCTTGATCGTCTTTGCCATCTTGCGATCTTGTGTCTTGACCAACATGCTCATACTTTGCATCTTCTTGAAAGCTTGCTAATAATCTCCCCTGAAGCTTGGTTTCTGAGGAGTTATCTTTGATATCAGAGTTTGCGGAAGTCTGTCTTTAATTCTTGAGCTTTCTTGATTCTTAAATCTTGATGCTTATAGTATGTCATTGTAGTTTGAGCATGAGCATGTGGTAATGAATATGACTCTGCTAGAATGAGGCTGCAACACCGTCGTTTGGACATGCATTTAAATGTTAGTGATAAACAACAGTTATGGACGAATATGGCTTTGTCATTCATCGAGATTCGGTTGCATTAACCTCCAGTTCTGTGAGGACCATTTTATAGTATAAATACTGTACCTGTGACCAGGTAGGTTCAATTTAAAAGAACCTCCTTGACAGGGTTTCCAGCTCAAAGTGTTAGATCCTCTAACGCATATGAATTAGATTCACTGTACTTGCTTGTTCTCAATACCAGAATGTCTCAAAGCAGACAACACGGTAAGAGTGAATCAGATAGTTACTATCTTTCTGATTGAGTCATCAATTCATTTTACTGGAACAAGTTTGATTCACATAGAATCGCACCATCGTTTCTTTCCAGTTGACATAAGTTTGATTCATATAGAATCGCGCAAGTCACATACCAAGAGCTTGTTTGATGTTGGCTCAAGCAGGATTTCCATCTTCACGGCGAATACTTAAGTATCACTCGGATGTTCTAGCAAAATCACGAGGATAATGAGTAGGACTCTAGTTAACAGCTTATGAACTTATTGGTGTTCAACAAGTGTTTGTAATGGAATGTGTCCTAATGAGATTTATTTTATTTATCTCTTGGCTCTAGACTCGATTAGTGCATTTTGGTTTTAGTACTCGAAGGCTGGAGCAGACTACCACCTATTCAATATCAACTAACTCGGAGTGAGAAAGTCAATAGAAGTCGTGTGTATCTTCGTGACAAATGAGACAAGTTTCTGTTGAGAGAAACTTGAATGGCTGGGAAGGGTTGTGCATTGCATCACTGGGTCCATGATGTCATTCTTCAATATCAGAATTCATCTTTGTGAAAACCGATAGATTATGTATTGACCCGTTTTCTGCCTAAGTTGTGTGGAGGGCTGCTTTGTTTTCACCCTTTATCCATACATTTCTTTTTAATTCTTCAACCCATTCAATGCTTACCAAGACGTCATTACTAACACCTTGTTGTGATTGTTCCAGTGTTAGCTCAATCTTAGTCGGTATTATTCCCGTATTCTCATTCATCTCCAATCATACCTAAGGACTGCTATTTCTAACTATGGAGTGTCCTTGGGTAGATCCCTCCGATTCTGGTTGGATCATAGGACTAATACCTAACCTAACCACCTTATGACTTTAGAATCGTCGTGAGTTAATAGGTTGTTGGGTATAAGATCGAACCATAAAACCTTTTCCGAAGAGCACATTTTGAGTCGTTTAGATCACTTATTATTTTCAAGATCACATTTTAATTACATTTCTCCCCTTATTTTAAATACTAATGCACTTAGTTTTTGAAATACCAGGTGATTAAAATTTGACTTGAAAATTCTATGGGGAGAAATTTTTTATTCACATCAATTTGGGAGGCAAACCGTTGTTTTGACATTTGATGCCTTTTATATTTAAATGCATTCGGTTGTCTAACAACTGATTGGTTTCTTAGTGATTGTAAAACCGGTTTCCCCAAGACTGATATTTTAGCAAACTTAGTATCTACACTATTTCCTTTTAACTTCCTTAAGTCATTTTTTAAAGCAGCAATTGCAAAAACCTTTTCTTGAATTTGAGCTTTTAAATCAGCATTATTAGCAAGCAAAGAAGTTGTTTGTTCTATAGTCTTGGATCTCATAATTTTAATAGAATCATACAAATCTTTGTAATGATTTTTCAAAGTCTCATTTTCCTTACGTAATTTAGCCACACTATATTCTAATTCGATGTTCATTGTTTCAAGTACATCAATTTCCTTTTTAATCTTGGCTTTATTACTTGTTTCATTCAAAATTTGACCATGTTGCCCCGATTTTAAAGATTGATTTTGATATTTAAGTTCGAGAGCAATATAATGTGCTTCTATTCTTAAAAAATCTTTTTGAAATTGGGCAACAGTCTTTTTGAGACAAATATTTTCAGATTAGAGGGATTGATTTGAGAGTTCAATTATCTGGTTATCAGTTAATTGGGCAGGCAAAGGACATGTGTCATGACATTGTTCAGCATTCTGGTCAACCTCTCCTTCATTATTGAATTCAGGTTGCTCAGTATGCTCTGATACCAAATGTACATAATAAGAAACACTAGCTAAACTCGATCCGGAGGTCGGGGAGGATTAAATAAGAACTTAGCCATTTTATTTAGAGAGAGAAAAAGGAAAGATGTGTATGTGTTTTAGAGAGAGAAAGAACACACACACACTCTTTGATGAAATGATACAAATGAATCTTCACCCCTCCATGGAAGTATAGAGGGGGTATTTATAGGTCAAGACAAAGGACACTATACTAACTTAACAATTCTAGTCCCTGCGAGTCTTGCCTAATGATAACTAATGTAATTCCGGATAAGTCAACATATTTTAAGGCTAAATTACCCACACACACACCACGAATTGTCCCGACAAACCTATCTAACCCAACACCGGCAAAAAGCCACCCAAAACAAACCCCTACAAACAACCAACAGAAGGGCAAAACCCACACCTCACCACCGCCCCGCCAACACACACTGCACACCACCTCACCCCCCACCCCTGACCCAACCCTCCACAAGCAACCACAACTTGCCTTCTATGCCCACCCCAAAGCCTCCCCACCACCTTCCTCCCAAGGTTTCCTACCTGCCAGTAAATCAATCACAAAAAACAAAAAACTAACCACCAGACACACTTCTATTTGCGCCAACTGGCTGTTTGTGTACTCAACCCTTACTCCGCTCTCCTCCCCATTCACTCTCCAGCTCTCGCTCATTCACTCGCTACTCTCCCCAACCCTCAAAACCGAATACAATATAATGTTTTTTTAAAATTACACACCACTTCCCACACACAATGACACCAGCCTACTCCCCCCCGAGTTCCCCCAACGTCCCTCAATTCAACTTTCTCCTCTAGGCACAGCCATGGCACGCTACCAACCACCCCTAACCAATAAAACATAGCAAAACCCACCCAACCCCGTCTTCCCCTGCTATCCCCACTCTCCCCCGCCACCCCCGAACAACCCCCCCTCACGACTCGCCACGCTACTCTCCCCGCACCCACTCCACTCACCAACCCCCCATACCCACTCCCCCAACGCCGTCCCCCACACCCCGCCCCACTACACCCCACTCCTCCTACCACCTCCCACCCCAATCATTCCAAACGTCCTCCACGACATATCGAAACCACCGTTTTACAACCTGCTGTAAAATTAAGGACACCTCAATCACTCACCACCCCCCCCCCTAACGAGAAAAACAAAACAAAAATCTAAAAAAAAACAATAAAAGTAAAAAAATAATCCCCCCCAAATAAAAAAAAAACAAAAAAAACAAACAAAAAAAAAAAAAAAAAAAATAATAACCCCTCCGTGCCCCCGAAAAGCTTTCTTGGACCTGAAAAACACTCCGGCACCCTAACAACAAAAAAACCCTCACTCCCCCCCAAAACTACAAACCCCCACCCCCCCACCCCCCCCCCACCCCCACCCAAACCGCGTCCCAACCCCCCAAAAAATAACCCACACACAACCACACCCCAACATAACCCCACCCACTAGCGAAATATCCCACCAGAACTAATAAAAGTGCCCACCCCCTTATCAACCCCCCCAAAAAAAAATCTCCCAATCCCCCATACGCGACTCCCCCCACCCCCCACCACGTAACTCAATCCCGCCCCCCCCCCCATAATAACCGCATAACAATAAAACCAAAATCTACAAAAAACAAAACACAACAACCCCACCCAATAACAGAAATAAAAATACAAACCCAATCCCAACAGATATAAAACAAACAAAAAACAAACCACACATTTCTCCCCAAAACAAAAAACCCACCTCCCCCCCTCCCAAAATTTCGTCTGCCCCACCCCCCCCCCCTTCACCTAATATTAATATGTTCCCCTACAACGCAAATCAGCCCGTGCAAAAAACTAATTAAAAAAAACAAAATGTAAACAGAAAACAAAAAACCAACAAACCCATCCAAACTTGGGATAAAACAACCCCCATCCAGATTATACAAATCGATGCAAGACGGCCCCCCCTGAAACCGCCGTTAAACCCCCCCGCCTTTCTCAAAAACTCCCCCAATTGTACACCACACAGCACCGACACTCAGCAACACACACCCCTCAAACCAAAAACCCCCCCCCAAACCCCAACCCCCCCCCCACCCCAACCTACAAAAAAAAAACCCTCTCCCCAATCCCCCCCCCAAACCAATGCCAAAAGCTCAAGTGTAACCCACCTCCAACAACTCCCTCCCGCTCATGAATAATATTACACACGAAAAGTTAACACCACAAAAAAAACGCCACCACCCCCACTAATACAAGCCTAAAACCCCGCTGACACCATAAAAAACCAACCACCAAAATCCACCGACACTATATTCAAATTCGAAGATCATAGTTATTCAAGTACAATCAATTCCTTTTTAAAATCTTGGCTATTAATACATGTATCATGTCAAAACATTTATGTAAACCATAGTTTGCCCTATTTTAAAGATTGATTTTGATATTTAAGTTTGAGAGCAATACAATGTGCTTCTATTCTTAAAAAATGTTTTTGAAATTGGGCAACAGTCTTTTTGAGACAAATATTTTCAGATTAGAGGGATTGATTTGAGAGTTTAATTATCTAGTTATCAGTTAATTGGGCAGCCAAGGGCATTGTCATGACAATGTATCAAACATTCTGGTCACCTCAATCCTTCATTATTGGATTCAGGTTGCTCCAGTATGCTCTGATACCAAATGTACATAATACGAAAACACTAGCTACAACTCATCCGGAGGTCGGGAGGATTAAATAATAACTTAGCCATTTTAATTAGAGAGAGAAAAAGGAAGATTGTGTATGTGTTTAGAGAGAGAAAGAAGACACGACGCACTACTTTGATAAATGATACAAATGGGATCTTTCACCCACCTCCATGGAAGTATAATTGACACTAGGACAACACAAACTAGAGCACCACAGTTGCCTCAGACTTCTAGGAATACTAATCCTCGCGTGTCTACCTCTACAGGAGTAATTCACAAAACTAATGTTAGCAGACCACAGCTTAGGAGTACTCAACTGAAAGATAAGGCCGTGACAAACAATAGTCACGTGAAGTTTAAGAAGACTGAAGTAGAAGACCACCATAGGATTTCTAGTATTTCTAATAAAACAAAGTATGTAACTGCGTGTAATGACAATTTAAAATCCAGAACTTCGAATGTTAATGCTGTTTGTGCTACTTGTGGAAAATGTATGTTTAATTCGAATCATGATGCTTGTGTTTCTAAATTCTTAAATGACGTGAATGCTAGAACTAAGAAGCCTATAGTAGTGCCTATTAGTACTAGACAACCCAAAAGTCAAGCGAACAAATCTGTTGCAACACCCCCTAAAAAAACAGTTGCATCAGAATCTACTATTTAGAAATCCAATAGTTACTATAGGATGCTGTATGAGAAAACTAGTAAGGCATGGAAATGGTGTATAGAACAACAATGCCTGGTATGTGCTTAATTACACATACCTTTTACCTTTAAAAACGAGCTAAAATAACCAAAAACGGACTTAAAATGCCAAATATATGCTTGTTTTGCTAATTGTGTTGTGCAGGAACGAATAACTAAGAAAAGGACGAAAAACAAAGCCAAAACGACAAAACCGGACTCGGAATGGAAAAGACTGTGAAAGACAAAGCCAAATCGAAGCCGAAAAGTCAATCAAGTCAAAAAGTCAACAGAAAAGTCAACTGGTCAAAGCCAAAGTCAACCCAAGTCAACCCCGAAGCCAAAAAGTCAACACATCAAGAAATATAAGTTTAAGGGTTGAAATTGCCAAACCCCTAAACTTATATTTATAAGAGAAAAGAGGAGAAAAGAAAAGAAGGGCTAAACTGCCATTTGAGCAAAGTTACACCACAAGGGCTAAAACTGCCAAAGTCCCTAACTTGTATTACACAAGGACGAGCCTTGCAAAGAGTAATATAACTTTTGGGGACTTGTTTTGCCAAGTCCCCAAAAGTTTTAACCACACAAGGACCACGGGTGCAATAACACTTAACACCTCGAGGGACTAATTGTGTCAAACTCCTTAAAACCTTTACCTGTTATAATCAAAACAACTTTTCCCGCCCAAATTTCCCCCCAAACCAAGTCACGGGTTAATCTCACCCCTTTTACCCTGTAACCTCAATTCTCCCATGGACAAACCCCTCCCCCCTCCTCCACTTAAACCCTAATCCCATTTGGCAATCCCACAATCCCACACTTCTAATCCAACGGCCATGATTGATAAGATTGAAGGGTCAAGATTGCTTTGGGCTGTTTACTCTCACAACAAACACAGAAGAGCCTATAAAAGAAACAAGAAGACAGAAGTTTAAGAGTAGTTAGTTAGTCTTTAATTTTCAGCTTGTAATTTTCATTATTTTTAAGCATTTTCTCTTAAAATTTCAAATTCAGCTTTAGTCACTTGTACCTTTGTTATTTCAGCTTGTACTTTACATTTTGAGTAATAGCATTCAGTCTTTGAGTTTCAATTGCTTTTGATTTCCATTTTAAGCCGTTTTCTCCTGAATAAGCTCTCAATAAGCTCATTTGAGCTTATTCTTGTTAAAAAGCTCAAATTTAGTAAAAAGTTGTTCTAAGGCATTCATTTACTCCTTTAAGTTCAATTTACATCAAATCATGGACACTTGAGGTGTTTTGAGTTCATTTTGAAGCAACAAGGAATAATAAGCTGTTAAGAGCTTATTGAGCTTTAAGCTCAGGTTTAGAGGCTAGGGAGCCACTTAGGTGCAAGTTTTTAAGCCACTCACTCTACAAGAGTGGCTAAGTGCTGAGACAACACAATTTCAGGTTTTATGTTCTAAATTTCATTTTAGCATAAATGATAGTCTATTTCACAGCTTATTTTCTTTTAACTTCTAATGCATTCAAATCCTGTTTCATTTTGGTGTTAGTTTATAGATGTTTAGCTTTAAGATGTTTTAGTTATAATTATTTTAGTTTACATTTCTTTAAAATCTGTCAAGGTAGTTTTAGCTAGTCAGAGAAATCGCTTTTTTTCTTAATAAGTAAAGATTATAGCTCAAATAGCTTATTAGTTTAGTTAAAGTAGAGTGGATAAAATGTTTTAGTAGTTTTGTTTAAAAAAAAACGAATTTAAGTGTATTTTAGTTATGACAGTCATAGTTAAGGAGTGTTTGGATTAGGCTGTGTTTGACTCCAAAAGTCAATAAAATTCTGTTAACTTCTCTTATACATTTGAGATTACCAAAGTGAACAAGTTCTAAAAAGTTTTTTAGAATCAGTGAGTAGAATTACAAATTTTATGGCTTAAACACTTCTTCCTAGCACCAGGGCATTTTAGATGGTAGAGTAGTTTTAGTTTAAAGAGACTTATAGCTTTTTAGAGTTCAAAGTTGTTTAAAGCCGTTTAGGTTTTTGAATTTAGTAGGTTCAATTGAGTTTTTATTCAAGAATTTAGCCTGAACACTGCCCTTTGACCAATTTGCATCAGCAACAAAGGTTTAAAACTGTTGTTGTAGTCACATTTCTAGAATCGGCCTTTTAGCATTAGTGATTAGGAGTTAGGATTTGGAATTTAGTAAGTCAAAAGTATTCCATTAGTTACACAAAATTCATCATTTAGTTTTAATTTTAAGCTTTTTAGCCTATCTTATTTTTACCTGAAAAGTAGTATAGCAGCATTTAGTTTCTTTAGCTATTTTACTTTCTTTTCATTTTTTTCTTAGTTGTAATTTTTGAAAAACCATGTATCTAGGTTGATTTCAGATCAATAGCATCGCTTATTTCCAATTTTGAGCTGTTAGGGTTTAGTTTTAAGTTTTTATGCTTATTAGAAAAAGCTTATTCAGTTTTAAGTTAAAACTTTCACTTTTTACGTTCATTTTTTTTTTTTTGTTTAATGTTAGCTAATTTTTTATAGAATATCCTTAGTACACAACCTGAGCTACATTTAGCTTCTTTTCTTTTCCATTTTCATCTAGTAATAAGCAAGTATAAGCAAAATCAAAAGTAGTTAAACCTCTATTTCTGTGAACAGGAACAAAATTGCTTATTTTCTAGCTTATTGAGTGGACAAAAGTAGAAAGTCCCTTTGTTAAAGTTGTCGTGTATTAAGTCTTAATAAGTTTGAGTTATAAAGTTTTGCTATTTAATTTTTCAATAAGCAAAAATAAGCTAGGTCGTAGGGTCTGTTTTGTATATCTTTGATAGTTTAGGGGTAATCGTTTACACTGGAGTGTAAATTTTCAAAAGGTTACCGCCTACCCCTTTAGTTTTCGTTTTTACATTTTTCCCTAGAGTTTTCGTAAAAATAAAAAAAACGGGGAATAGCACTTGGCCCGGCGTGGGCAAGACTCGAACCGGGACACAACGATACATCCCCTTTTACATCACACTTACACTGCGCCAGTGGTCTTTTTAGTTAAAGACCAAGGGTTTTTATTTAAGGGTGTTTTAGCTTATAAGCTTAATAAGTGATTAGCTTATTTTCTGGGCTATTCTTAGGCTGTTTGTTTTGTTTTTTCTTTTTTCGTAGGATCCTATAGTATAAGTATTTTTTGTAAATTTTACAGGAATTTTTCGTAATGTTTAATATGTTTTATATTTAATTTCGTTATCAGTTTATTTTATTCATATAAATATACAAAAAATTATCACACCAAACTATTTTGCTTTTTTAGAAAATTTTCTTTTGTCATCTAGTTTGTAGGAAAAATATAAAAATTTTCGTAGGGTCATTTTTACAACTTTTTTATCTTTTAAAGAACGGGTCCGGGTACGGGATTTTGTTTGACTCGTCTTTTAGGTCAAAACGAACTCCGTATTCGGTCATAGTCTTTTCATTCTTCGTTATTTGGTACCTAGAGTAGTTTAGAAGGAACATATCTTCCTAGGGTTATTTTTAATGGTTTTAGGTTTTTCCCCCTTTGTTCGGATTCGTGTTTAGTTTTTAGCTTAAATTCATAATTTTTAGGTTTTTCTTAAACGTTTTTATTTGTTATTGTTTAATTTGACTTTTTCACTCTTCCAAATCAATTCCTTCCTTCAAACTCAAATCTTCGATTGTATCGATTTTCCAGTACAGCCTCGTTGGGGATAAACGACCCGGGAACATTCTATACTACTTCTCGGTATCATTGATCTTGTTGATTTTTAGACTTACATATATATTTTATATTTTATTATATATTATATATATATATATGGTGTGAATTTCACCAATCAATTTTTGGCGCCGTTGCCGGGGAGGCTGTGAAGCCGACTATCGTTACGTTTGATCAATTGTGTTTGAAACTGTGAATATTTTCTTTTATTATAAAAATATAAAAAAGTACAAAAATATTTTTCATTTCTTTTAGTATAATTATCAGATAAAAACCAAAAACATAAAAAAACATTGTCCATATAAAAAAAAAAAAAAAAAAAAATTCACAAATTGGTAAAATACCAAAATATAATATTCTCAACTGAGGTATTATCATAATAACTTCCGGTGAACTTGTTGGTTCTCCCCATACGATCAAAAGATATAAAAATTGCTTTTTGTTGTCTCTTGCGACGTACGGCTCCACTTTGAAAAACTTTGAAAAAACTATAAGTGGGTATAAGGAGGGTGGTTCCTAGGAAACTAGACCCCAAAGGAGAAATAAGCTTCGCGCTCTTCCTACTCCTCCGCTCAACTATGCGTTATCTTTTTTGGAGAGCTACGTGCGTAAGTAGATTATTTGGTTTAAGTTTGTCTAATCATTTGTTCCGTTAAAATAACATTGTGAATTATGGAAAAACCAAAAACTAATTTTCTTTTTCTTCGTATCAATTTAATTCTTTTCATATCCCATTTAATGTGTTAATTTTCTGACGCTTCATTCGATTATGTTTGAATCCATTTCTGATTAAATAATGTCGTTGTGGAAGTTTGTACACTTCAAACTGTGGTTGTTCGAAAGGGAGTCCTGAAGACAAGATTCTTGTTCCTAAACCCCCTCGAAATTGTGTAAGGTGTGCAAGGTGTGGACACCGAGTTGATGTCCGTATTGTCAAGGATGTGCTCTTTTACGAAAGGAATTTATGGAAGGTTTGCTTACAAACTGTGTGGAAAATGAATTTTTCAAAGACTTCCAAGACACTTCCGAGTCATCCGACGACAATACCAACGTTGTTAATGCTCCTCGAGAGCCAATCGTTGTCAAACACAACCCCGGTGAAAATTCCTCACCAAGTCCTCCACACATTGACCATTGTTGTCACGAGTGCGGTGATTCGTTAGATGGAATCTTTTTGTCCGGACAATGCCATTTGTACGTATTGTGGGAAAGGTGCTCATTACGGTTATAATTGCCCTCCGAGAGTTCCGATTATCTCTAATCCGGAACCCATGCCCAAAATCAAAACGTATATGAGCCCCACACAAAATTCGCAACGTTTGCAACAAAATGTCTGTTTCGTAATGCCAAAAATGTGGTTGTAATGAATACAATGGAGTTTGTTTTTATTGTAAAGTTGGAAATGGAACACAAATCAATTTTTCAACTCCATACTTTTCTAACGATTCTCCAAGTGTTGCAAAACTTCTCCACAACCACTTTCCGTAACATACTCTTGTGAGATACGTGGATAACGATTCTCATTACGGTTACGATTGTCCCTCAAGTCCGTTTGTCTACAATCAGGGACCATGATACAATCAAAACTTTGTTATTTTCCACAAAACTTCCGGTCTTCCACAACATATCTTTGTTGTGAAAAATTACGGGGGACCTCACTGAAACCTTCCAATGTCAACCAATGAATTGAAGGACTAGTATCCTGAGCAAAATTCTTGCTATGTTCTTAATCTTGTTTTGACCCAATCTAACCCCGCAATATACCACCTCAATCATCCATCGGCGTCTCAAAATGACCTTCTAAATTCTAAAAATAAGCATATTGGAACAAATGACAATCCTTACGTGATTTGGTTGCTCAAGTCATACAAAAGACGGAAAAGAAAAGCGAATCGCCGGTAAGAAAACAAGCGGCTAAAGATCGCTCTTGAAGATTCATCATTTGCTACCGATGATGACCGAAGCTGATCCCATTGCAATCACTCCGTTTTACAATCGAGGACCCGCTTCACTCTCTACAGTATGGGGGACAAGCATCTTGGACACTATTCCGGAAAACAGAATCGGACGAATTCATTAAAGTCTAGTGTTGAGAAAAAACTTTGTTCCAATACCAAGTGAGTCAGAGGGTATTCTGGACAATGTGTGTGATGTGCCCTTTGTAAAACAATACCTTTCTTGAAGCTTTCACAGCTACATTCTTAGATATATCGATTACTATGCTGATCTCCTTGAGTTATGATGATTTTATGAGAAACCTGCATTATGTCGATGTTTTTCCCCCCCCCCCCCCCCCCCTAATCCAACACCTGCCCGATGTTGAGATGTCAGCTTAGAGGTGGTGGAGATTGTTGATCCGGAAGTTTGGAGGATTAATGATAATTCTTTTAACAATAAAGGACGATATCCTTCGTAAAAAATTGTTAACGTCATCTTCATTTGTTAGATCGTTCATTAAGAGATAAATCCTACTCCATCTTGTCCAACGTTGTGATAAAGTCTCCCTCACATTTTCCTAATCTTTTCTTGGAGGGACGACTAACACCTTTGATAAGTCTATTCCGATCGCTACTTTGCTTTACTCTAGATGAGATAGCGAGTGGGGCCACTTACTCATTCTGAGTTATTCTTCCTGATCTATCAAAGCTTTCTACGTTGAGACAATCTTTTTAGAGTTGGAGTAGTAGCAGTACACTACTCATGTTGATTATTCTGAATATGATTCGTTTATCTTTGATCTTTCGTCGAATGATCAGTATCCTTTGCACGATAGGATGACTTTAATCATGACGGAGTTCGCCGCTGAACTCACTCACATCATACTTCTATCCACACTTGCATTTGAATATCTTTGAAAAAAATTAAGTTATTCTCTCGTATGATCATTTTGCTATAAGAATTGAGCCCGAGCTGGGGCAATCTACTAGGGTGTGGTGACGCTATTTTCACAACAGAGAACCAAGAGTTATGTACCTTATGTTTACCCACCATATCACCATGGATACGGATTTATACTTATTAAGTGAACTCTCTTGCTTATCTTATATGGATTTTTCTTCCATTTCTCACGTATCCAGTTGCTCTCCATATTTCTTTCCACGGAATGAGAATACCATTTTTGATCCGGCATCTCAATGTATCATTCTTTTATCGGATGTGATTCCTCGGAGTGGAACTTTATGAAATCCATGTTTTTCCCTAACGTTGAATGAAAGTCCGATGACGGATTTTGTTTCCACTTGCTTCCCATGGACCATTGAATCTGGGTGAGTCGAGCTTGTGATCGGTTAACAAAAAAAAGGGCTTCTTGGGAGGACCCATGACTTATCAGTAGTAAGTATAAAATAAGTGGTTTTTTCATTAGTGTTTTGTCCATGTTTTGTGTGCTTTGTGTTGTATGTCCAGGATTTCTCGGATTGTGAAGAACTCTTGTGCTGCAGTATCATAAGAATTTTTTATTTTTCACATCCTCAGCTTCATTTGGATACGTATCCCTATATCCTCGACTAACGTCTATTTTTGGCACACGTCATAAAACGGCTTAGATTTTACGTAGAACCCTCTTGAAAACAACGAGGACGATGTTTAGTTCTAGTATGGGGGGGATTTCGATTTGATTTTTTGCTTACAGTTGTTGTTATCACGCAATCCGTTTTACCACCAAATTTTGGGCAAAAATACCAAAAAAATGAAAAATTTAAAAAATTTTCAAAAATAAAATAAGTGGTTTGTCACAGTTTTGACTTCCTAATGGGTAGAATGGAGAATAATTTTTGACTCGATCGGGCGTGTTGAGCCCTAGCTAGTTCCTCAACTTACGCTTGTCGGTCTAAAGCTTTCACGAATTCTTTCTTCGAATTTTAAAAAGGTAAGAAAAGAAGAGCTAGAGTTAAATATAAGGTTATGGAGCTGAACAAAACTTATTTGCGTAATTGTGGCTTTTTCTACCATAAGCTTCAATTCCACCTAATATACGTATCAATTCAAGTTCAAATAAGTCAATCAATGGGTTTTTAGAAAATGCTTCAATTTGTAACTTGTTCTTTAAAGCGAGATTTTTCTGATCATAATAATTCGAAGTATAATGGCCAAAGAAGCGAATTGAATGAAAAGTTGAATGCAAAACTGCTGAGTACATGAAACTTTTGCCAATAACGCATTACATTTGAATTATATGGAGCACCGTGCAGATGTGTCGTGATATCCCACTCCTACACAAGGGGTGGGGGTTCAAAATAGCGACATCTTACTTCTAAGGATTTGCTGTGTTGTGATAACTCACCAGGAAGGGAGGTTAGGTGAAGGTTAAACTAAGACACAAATCCTTAGCCAATATTAGGAACGGCGGCGTTGTTGTGATTTCCACTACGTAGAACGGGGTGGGTTTTCAAAACTAAGAAACGGTTCGGTAGGTTGTGATATCCTTTAGGAGCTGAGGCCTAGTCGGTGTTCAAAACTAGCAACGCATTCCTAGCTTTCAAAATTATAGTATAAAGATAAAAAGTTGCAAAAAGTCTACAGTTTAAAATTCTATCATTAAAATCAAGTTACAAGGCCTAATAAGTTGATGCTTTGAGTCATGAGTCCATCTTGAATTCCGATTGGAAAATAAGTTGGTTATGGTTGAGTTGAAGAGCACACACATTTAAATCATATATTCATGTTGGGAGTTAAAAGTTCTCACACAAAAAAAAAAAAAAAAACAATAAGTATACAGTATGAGTACTTAGCATTTAGATTTATATTGACATTGATTTGGTTTAATTGCTTGGTTTGGAGATAGGAAGAATCGGGGACGATGAATATATCCGTAGACCCTCGTAGCTTATTCTATGGGTTTCTCTTCTATGATCCAGTATTAACTAAAATAAAGGAGTCAAACAGGGAAGTGGAAACGAATAGAAAAATCCAAAAATATTAGGATAGTTAGTGTCTTGAAAAATATGGTGCAAACGAGACTTGTCGCAGTTTTGATTCTTAGTTTCCTTGGCGAACACTTTGCTACTTTCGAAAGGTGATTAGTCGGGGGAGGGATTCTAGTTTCGTAAATGTTTACTTCATAGCTTTCGGTGAGGAAACTGTCAATACCTTAGTCTGGGGGATTTTGGTATGTGCTTAATTACACATACCTTTTACCTTAAAAACACGGATTAAAATGAAAAATATGCTTGTTATGCTTAATAGTGTTGTGCAGGACTGGATAAACTAAGAAAGGACGAATAAACAACGCCAAAACGACTAAACCGGAATCGGAATGGAAAAGATGTGAAAGACCCAGCAAATCGAAGCGAAAAGTCAATCAAGTCAAAAAAGACAACTGAAACGTCAACCTGGTCAAAGCCCAACGTCAACACGTAACCCCCCCCCCGGGGGAAAAACGCCTAAAAAGTCCAACATCAAGAAATTAAGTTTAAGGGTTGAAATTGCAAACCCATAAAATTATATTTTATAAGAAAAGAGTAGAAAGATAAGAAGCGGCATCAAACTGCCATTGGAGCAAAGTTATCCAAAAGGGTAATACTGGCCATGTCTAATTGTCTTACACAAAGGACGGAGCCTTGGCCAAAGAGTAATATAACTTTTGGGGACTTGTTTTGCCAAGTCCCCAAAAGTTTTAACCACACAAGGACCACGGGTGCAATAACACTTAACACCTCGAGGGACTAATTGTGTCAACCTTTCTTAAAACTTTACTGTTATAATAAAAAACTTTTCGCCCAAATTTCCCCCAAACCAAGTCACGGGTTAATCTCACCCATTTTCCTCCTGTACACTCAATTTACCTTGGACACAACCCTCCCCTCCTCACTTAAACCTAATCCTCATTTGGAATCCACAATCCCACACTACTATCCAACGGCCATGAATTGAAAGATTGAAGGGTCAAGATTGCTTTGGGCTGTTTACTCTCCACAAACAACACTCAGAAGAGCCTATAAAAGTAAACAAGAGGACAGATGTTTAAGAGTAGTTAGTTTAGTCTTTAATTTTTTAGCTGTATTTCATTATTTTAAGCATTTGTCTCTTAAAATTTCTAATTTCAGGCTTTTAGTCACTTGTACCTTTGTTATTTCAGCTTGTACTTTACATTTTGAGTAATAGCATTCAGTCTTTGAGTTTCAATTGCTTTTGATTTCCATTTTAAGCCGTTTTCTCCTGAATAAGCTCTCAATAAGCTCATTTGAGCTTATTCTTGTTAAAAAGCTCAAATTTAGTAAAAAGTTGTTCTAAGGCATTCATTTACTCCTTTAAGTTCAATTTACATCAAAATCATGGAATTAAGGTGTTTTGGTTCATTTTGAGCAACAAGGATTTAAGATGATCATAGATTTTTTGAGCTTTAAGCTCGGTTTAGAGCTAGGGAAGCCACTAGGCTTCAAGTTTTTAAGCCATCACTCTACCAGGTGGCTAAGGATGAGGACAAACACAATTTAGGTTTTATGTAAAAAAAAAATTTTTCTAAATTTCAATTTTAGCAAATACATAGCTAATTTTCACTATGTTATTTCTTTTAAATTCTAATGCATTAAATCCTGTTCATTTAGAGTAGTTAGTTTATAGATGTTTAGCTTTAAGATGTTTTAGTTATAATCATTTTAGTTTACATCTCTTAAAATATAGTAGTAGTTTAAGCTAGTAGAGAAACTAGCTTATTTTTCTTAATAAGCTAAAGATTTAATAGCTCAAATAGCTTCATTAGTTTAGTTAAAGTAGAAGTGGATAAAATGTTTTAGTTGTTTTAGTTTTAAAAAAGATTTTAAGTGTATTTTAGTTATGACAGTCATAGTTAAGGAGTGTTTGGATTAGGCTGTGTTTGACTCCAAAAGTCAATAAAATTCTGTTAACTTCTCTTATACATTTGAGATTACCAAAGTGAACAATTTCTAAAAAGTTTTTAAGAATCAGTGAGTAGAATTACAAATTTTATGGTTCAAACACTCCTTCCTAGCACCAGGGCATTTTAGATGGTAGAGTAGTTTTAGTTTAAAGAGACTTATAGCTTTTTAGAGTTCAAAGTTGTTTAAAGCAAGTTTAGGTATATGAATTTAGTAGGTTCAATGAGTTTTTATTCAAGAATTTAGCCTGAAACAATGCCTTTGACCAATTGCATCAGCAACAACAGGTTAAAACTGTTGTTGCTTGTCACATTTCTAGAATCCTTTTAGCATTAGTAATTAGGAGTTAGGATTTGGAATTTAGTAAGTCAAAAGTATTCCATTAGTTACACAAAATTCATCATTTAGATTTTAATTTTAAGCTTTTTAGCCTAGCTTATTTTTACCTGAAAAGTAGTATAGCAGCATTTAGTTTTCTAGCCTATTTTCTACTTTGATTTTCATTTTTAGTTGTAAGTTTGAAAAACCTTTTATCTAGGTTGATTCAAGATCAATAGCATAGCTTATTTTCAAATTTTCAGCTGTTAGGGTTTAGTTTTAAGCTTTTTAGCTTATTAAGAAAAGCTTATCTCAGTTTTAAGTTAAAACTTGCACTTTTTAAGTTCAATTCTCTTGTTATTTTTGTTAAAGCTTAGCTAATTTTTTCTTAGATATCCTTAGTACACAACCTGAGCTACATTTAGCTTCTTTTGCTTTTCATTTTCACCTAGAAATAAGCTAGATATAAGCTAAAATGTGAAAAAGCTCTTAAATCCCTTGTTTCTGTAACAGAATTTGAATTGCTTATTTTCTAGCTTATTGAGTTGCCAAAAGTAGAAAGTCCCTTTGTTAAAGTTGTTTAGTATAAGCTCCTTAATAAGTTTGCAGTTTTAAGTTTTTGCTAAATCTTAATTTTTCAATAAGCCAAAATAAGCTAGAAGCGTAGGGTTTGTTTAGTACTTTTCTCAAAGTTTAAGGGGACACGTTTTCATAGTAGTGTAAATTTCCAAATGTTTGCCCGCCTACCCTTTACTTTGGTTCTTTACACTTTTTACCCTAGACTTTTCGAAAAATAAAAAAAAGGGGAAAGACACTTGGCCCGGGTGAGCAAGACTCGAACCCGGGACCAAGCGATA